>WYDF02081209.1:0-11149 GCA_009867245.2 Adranes taylori | reverse complement strand
ATGTATTATCTTTGTTACGTGCTCCATTATAAATATTTTATATATGTGAAAAACGTCGAAAGCACTATTATATATCATTTACTTTGTGACTCGAGATTGAGTCTATTATCCATTATCGGGTTCGAGAACAGAGTTCGATAATGGACTCATGTCCGAAATTCGAATCACAAAGTAAATGATATATAATAGTGCTTACAACGTTTTTCACACATATGATATATATATATATATATATATATACAGTTAAATAAATAAAATGTTTCTAATAATACTGTTTCAAAAGAATTGTTTCTACATTAGGTAGGTCTTTCATCATGACACAGTTTATTTCTTAATAATTTTTTACTTATTCATCAGATTGGTATATTTTGAATTTTGACATGTATTATTTTACACTAATTACACATAAGTAGACATATCATTTTTCAAAAGAAAAAATGTTGTAATAGGTTTAAATTATTTTGATAGCATATGCTGATTTTTTACAGAAATAAAACAAACTTATTTATTACCTAATTACATCATTAAATATACATTATTTAATATCTATAAGAAATATTTATTCTATAGAATGGGTGACTTTTGACACCGTTTACATTATCCTCAAATAAATAAACCGCTGAATTTCCGTACTCTACAAGAACACGACTATTTGCGTACTCGGTATCTTTGCGCAAACTATACCATATGATTGAAGATTCACTTGAATATCCCAATGAATGGAGGAATTATATGAGAATGTACGAGACCACCTTAAACTGAAGTACCAACATTCGTAACATCGGCAATTAAACGACAAGATACTGTGAAGCTACACCACCTCATGTGAGATTGAGTTGTACGTTAACATTTCTGGCTACAGGAAGCATACGCAAAAACTTGAGATTTTCGACCGCTATTTCTACTCAACATGTATAGGCTATTATATGCTATATAAGTCCCACATAGCTAACCTACAATAAACCCATATACGTTGGATTTGCAGTACTCAACTTATCCAAACACTTGATGTATGATTTTATTCACAAGTACCTCAAGCCATACCTCAATTTTCTCTATTGATAATCAATTTAATATGCCTCTGCAGAACAAAGCTGTCCCCGGTCTGATGAAGGATGAATATAAGAGAATAATGTTGGGTCAAATTAGATTTTTTTAATAGTATATGCTTTATAATAGTTTTTTCAAAATGGCTGCGAGCAATATATAAATGCTTATATCAAGCCTAAGTAATTAATAGTCTAAAACTTATAGGATTCATTAATTAGTTGTGATTATATTTTCTATACATAGATTTTCTATACACAATTTTTTTCAAAAATTTACACTTTTTTGAAAAAACTTGATTGGAATTTGTTCCAAAATTTTTTTATAGGCGTCTAAACATGACACGACAAAGAGTCAATATTCTACACATTAATAGAATTTCTTACAAAGTATTGGATTTAAACATTACATTTAAGTGGAAAAACCTTTCAGGAATATGAAAAGCCACAAAAATTGCATAATTGCGCTTTTACAAAATGGCCGCAATAATGAATGCACGTATATATTACATATTTATAAATCTAATGTAGCACCCAAGGGACTACTTAATTGTTGTCATTCTAATTTGTGTAGATAGAGCTACAGCTAATTAACAATTTTATGAAAAAAAAATATGAAAATATATTACATTTTTTTTTGGAAAAATTGTCAATTGGGTATTATAACCGGTGTATAATGATAAGAAGTTTTTGTTTTCTATCAGCATGATTTTTTAATTATGTATCACTATTTATAAATACTTCATATACATGCAACATGTATGTCATATTGTAAATTTTTTTTCAAAAAGTTCTTCATTAGGTATAGCTCTATCTATAGAAAATATAATCGCAAAAATATTATAAATTAACGAATCCTATATGTTTGAGACTATTAATTACTTAGGCTTCATATAAACATTTATTTATTGCTCGCAGCCATTTTGAAAAATATTCAAAATTTTAATTTTATTGATGTGATAATTTATAAAATATGTACTTTAAAAAAACTTATTTTAATCAAATAGTTCACAAAAATAATAGAATTTATTAGCGAAAAACACTTATTGATGAATTTATTGGTATCCTCCAATGCGTAAGAATCATTGGTGCTTTCAAAGCTGAGGCGCGGACAATGCCGTAGGAAAATATGGAGGCTATAAGTTGTTAATGTCAAAGCGCCAAAAATGGATCGGATGGTATATGTGCCGACACTTATGGTGGACACTTATGACGCCTTATTAGTACATTGTACCCGTGCGAAGTAGGGGCGGATCACTAGTTTAAAATACAACTCATTTTATACTTACATAATATTAAATCATCTATAAACGATGTAAAATTCTGAATCTTACCTGAAACAAAAGCATAATCAATTATCACTTTTATTGTTGTAATTCTAGGAAAACAAAATTTTGACCGTATTTTAAACAAGAACTATTAGTAATTTTGAAACATAGTTAGTACTTTGAATACATTATCTTTGATATTAATTCCGATCTATTCGATAGCTTCTAAAGATATTCAACAATAGTTTTCTTCAATCGTTATTCAACAATCCTTTTCTACAGTCGTTTCATTTTCTTATGATATCTAATTATAAATAGAAGTAAACCACTTTGGAACGGAGCCATTTATAATTAATCGTGTCTAATTAAAATTATTCTTTACACATACAGTTTTAATGTCTATCTGTGCGAGCCATGAGAAAAAAACAATTTCGTTCCCTCTGGCAGGAGTATTAAACCACTCAATTGATGCTTTGCTGATCTCCCAAAGTGGGTCCATGTGAAATAGCCTATCGTGTCTGAGTTTTAAATACGGCGAGACAGAAACTCCGACAAACAGAAACTGGCAATATAAAACTGCCGGATAAGTCTTTTGACCGGCAGTTCTGTAGTGAAAATTAAAATCAAAAGCGAAAATACGTTAGTCCACTGAAATATGGAAAATATGCAAGTTTATTTTATAACAATTGTGAGTTGGAAAAGATTCCAACATAATAAATCATTGTTTTCCTTGTGAGTTAAATTATGTCAATGATTCAACTTCATTACTAACTCTAATAAAATACGTTATTTTAATGATGATAACTAAATGAATAATTCTCACTGTATTGATTTTATTGCTAAGCGCTATTAGCCGCATGCTTAAAATGAAAGGTGCTTAGTAGTTATTTTATTTATCTGTGAGTGGATTAGAAAATTTATAGATGGGATTTAATATTTATATGATTAAATTAAATAAGATTCTGAATCTTCTTAAATAATAAATGTTCCATAATTAAATGAATCGTAAAAATTAACTTGTGTTATATTATTAGGAATGCCACGCCCTTATAAACTAATTAAATCAATTTAATAATTATATTTGCGTATAATTAAGTTAATTAAACAATTCTTGAAATTATTCCGACACCAGTTTATATTGGCAGATGGGATTGATTCTGCTGATTGTATTTATTCTCAGGGTTGACTTTCTCAGCTACTAGGTTACGTACAAAAAATGAACGTAACAATATATCTTTTGTAGTTGTTCTGA
Source organism: Adranes taylori (assembly GCA_009867245.2). Classification (NCBI taxonomy): domain Eukaryota; kingdom Metazoa; phylum Arthropoda; class Insecta; order Coleoptera; family Staphylinidae; genus Adranes; species Adranes taylori. The sequence continues at coordinate 7,583 of WYDF02081209.1, read as the reverse complement.
AATTGTTTCGCAGAACAAAAAATCAGCTTTCTGCTATTTGATAAATACATATCGTACCTAGACACAAATTTGTGCTAACTTTCATAATTTCATAACATACGTCGTTTCATCAAAAAGTTGAAAATTGCATTCTAAATCTTTGACACCAACTGCGATAGTACGTTCTTAGACAACTCACCTCCTTACAGCATTGTTTGATAGGAAAACGTGCTTTCAGAACCGTAGCACATTCGATATAATATTGTTGCAACAAGGTTTTCTCCGATAGTGTGTGGTTTCTCACGGCTGCTATTTTCCATGAAATCTTATAGGATGCTTTCAGACTAGCCTTAATGTTCTGCTAAAAAAATCCCGTATCATGAATTCTCGTGTTGTGCTGTCGTTCAACTTTGCGTTTAAGGAAGTCTAAGATATCTTTGTTATCTTAGACGTTTAAGATATCTTTGTTTATTGAGCTGGGACACTTCATTTGGATGTGTCTATTTAACTTGCTTGATTTTAGTGAAGTGAATGCCAGCATCTTGGACCACAAAGCACACTGTGGTTTCACTTCCACTTTCGAGATTATTACACTAAAATCAAATTTCAAATATAAAACGTAATATCTTATTATCTTTTTTGGAGACATTATTTGATGTAGAGTTTATTGCGCTTGCATTTCTCGCGGTCCCTGGGGACCCCGAATTGAGAATCACTAATTTAAACTAAATTTTTGTTTGTCCCCAAACTTTTATTAATGAAAATTCAGGCACTGTTTTAAGGAAAACCCTTCATATCTGTTCTAGTTTCGAAACCGGACGAAAATTAGAATCTAGTTTCTCGAGTAGAGATAGAAAAGTCAAAGTTCGTATTAGAAAAAGTTTTTTCCGATTCCGAAGTCGATATAGATATTTATCGACTGTGAAAACATTACCGAGCACTGAAAAAGTAGAAAACTAAGATACAAGTCACGAAGCGCACTTAATGATTACGGACAAACTCGTGAACTTCATAGAAAGATCGTAAAACTTTATTAACCAAAATTGGCTTAATTTTTTTATAGTATTTGTTTAAACAGTGTTATATATTTTTTAAGTTATGAGCGTCGCTAATCTTTAAGCATTATTTATTTGATTTATAAAATAAACCTGCAATAAATTTTGTAATAAATTTTATAAATAATAGTATAATAAATTTTGTAATTCAGTAATTAACGAAGAATTAAAAATATTTATTGCCAATAATTTCTATTCTATTTGGGTCACATTCTCATAGATAACATACATATGTTAAATGAAACATAAGATAGAGGCGCTGGTTAAACACTTGTTCATAAATAGAACCAGTTGAACATATGAATTAAGTGAAATGAAAAACAACTGCAGTTAATCTCAATAGTTTTATCACAGATTAGAATCTGTAAAAAAACATAAGAAGAAGCTACTAATTATATATTAATAGTTCAATAATATATAATTACGAGGGCTGTTTGACAGAAGAGTGGTTTGTCAAAAGTTGGCCCCATTGTTACGATGGGGACAATAATGCCAACTTCAGACATATTTTTGAAGTCTACTGTCAAATCTTAATTTACGTTGACGGCCGTGTAAAGTAAACAATATGTCTTCGAGTAAAAATGGATGAAAGGAATTTCGTGTTTTCATAAAACATAATTTTTATGAAGAAAGATATTGTCACGTTTTATTTTGTAGAGACTGGGTACTCTCCAACATGTCATTGGAGAGAGGCTAATCTTTTGAATAGGGTAAGCGTAGCGGTCCCCTCTCATTTTGTAGGTACTTGGATTGTTTAGTGCTTATAAAAATGCGATCGCTTTAATACTTGCTTCAATTTATCGATTACTAATAAAGATGCTGTGTTTAATTAAGTCAGAATATCTACAGTTATAATCCCTTAGTTTGTCAACACTGCATAAATAAAATACTAGACTTTGGCATTGCGGACGTACCTTTCAGATTTAATCATAACTCCATCTAGATAATTAATGGTAATGCACAACCCTTAACAAAAGCAGTACGTCTGTCTATGGTTCAGTCGAATAAAATTAAAGAACGCATAAAGTTAACAAAATGTATTGTAACTGTTTTAAGTAAGGCATATAAAATATTAGTTCACTTAATTAAATAACGTCATGCGAAACCATGTTCAAATATTATGCAAACATAACTCGAATAAAATGCCGTTTATACATCGATAGACTGGTTTCCAAATAACTTATAAAATTAATGTTCTTACGTTATCTGTAGTTATACCTTCACAAACTTCAACCATAATTATTTTTACATGCACGCACAGTGACCTCATTACTCATTTAGAATTCTTTTAATTTACTTCAAAAAATAAACTTGTTACCTAATAATTTAATTTGCTTTATTTGAAAAATTTGTACTTAAAAGAATTATCTAATTTATTATCAATTACTGACTACTAAATATTTTGAGGCCCCATGCCTACTGTTATTCCGATACTAAATTCAACACTTTAAATTATTCATGAATTGATTTGAATTAATTATAATCTAATCTAAATTAGTTCATGGATTTATTTTTCAAGAATCAGAGTGACGTGGACTTTGCTTAGTTAACACAAAATCAGTTTCGGCGTGAGCATCGAAGCTTATAAACGTTTTTTCGTCTAGCCAAATTCCTACCAAACCTCTCGCACTATTTTGCCCTTCTAGTGGTAAATCGTATGCATCTAATGTGTTCATCTTGATTGCATGTACCAATATTTTGCTAATTACATTTCGGCCATGATTGGTTCGTACGCACTTAACCCGACGGTCCACACATTGAAAAGAGCATCGTACAGTCTCCTACTCTACTTATTGCATATATCGATGTTCCCATGTGGTAGTATTTGTTTAAGATTTAATTAAATACTGTAGCACGCTACTCGTACATCAACTCCACATGGCCAAACAGCAAGAAACGATTAGAATTTGTTCTTTCATATTAATTCATACATGATATATCTATTTTACTAGAAACTCGTATATGAATTTGTTTGATAACAATAGGTTTTGGTTTACTGCCTAAAATAGAAATTAAAAGATTCTTAAAGAATTAACATTTATACCTATTTTGTAAACAAACGCAATGTTTTTCTATAAACTTTAGTTACATAACACCAAAATTTTACCACGTCGAAGATTTTGCTAAATTCTTATCATTTCATTTACGTCAGAGTTGCAGAGAGTATAAAAGCTTAAACTCACAGTTTTCCGGGTAATTTTTATTCATTTGCTGCTATACAAAGAAATACAAAATTTAACTTAAAATTCTCGAGTGTAAACCTTATGGGTGAATATCGTATGGTGAGTTAATTTAACTATCAATGTCTAAGGTAGAGAACTGAATAAATCAAATATCAAATTGCTAAAATTAATTTGTTTTCTTCATTAGGATGTTCAATTAGCTTCATCCATTTCTTTAAACTTAATGTATTTTCTTTTATTAATATTTCAATATTGGTATTATTAATTTTCTTCAAAATTCATTCTATTCTAAATGATTACAATTAACTCTCTTTGAACTTATTTTTCATTACACACATTTCTACATTGTTATTTCAAAATATTAAAATTTACTGTTATTATTATTATTATTTTTATCATTTTAAAGACTTATTTCCTGATTTTCATTAAACTATCCGATAAACCAATTATTAGATTTCGCCAAATTCTAAACTTAAAGTATCAAATTAGATTTGATTTGATTTTATTGTATTTTTGTTTATTACATTTTATTTTTCTTTAACCTACCTTAGATCATCCTTCTATTTAATAAAATTAAATTGTTCGGTAATTTTAAGCCTTGATCTAGAGCAGGGCTTCCAAAGTGTGGTCTGCGGGTGCGCGACACGGAATATAATGCTCTTTAGATATTCATTTTGTGTTTTATACTAACTGTTGTTTGAAAATATAGAGTTAAAATCAAACTTAAAAAAAAAATAATTTTCAAAGATAACAAATTTGACCTCACCTCAACACAATCTGCACTACAATAACTACCGCTATGAGGAAAGGTAGTAATCCCCCATTTATATAATCCCCTGAGCAAATTCCAACAAATTTTCTATCCCCCTCTAGCTGAACGATTGACTAAAGGTCTGTACATTTTTTAAACTATCCATAAGGGGTTCGCAATAAAATTAGTTTGGGAATCCCTGATCTAGAGATCTATTTGAACACATAACTTGATCTATCATAGAATTAATATTAGACGGTGATAACCATAACTTCTAAAGTTTCAATATAAGGTTTATGAACAACGTCATATGCAGTTAATTCTTAGCTTTAATTTAATAAATGATTTTGCATTTTATGTAAATTAATTAACTTCTCATAGCTTATTTTCATTTTACTTTACATTGAATAGTTCCTTCTTAATTATAAAATAATTTCTTTCAGTTGTTTTTAATACTCATTCTCTTTTAATTAATTCTTCTTCTTATATTCTGTCAATAATAATTTTTCTCACATATAAAACTACAACTTAGCAAATAATCATTTCTTTTAGTTTTATTTTTAATTTAATTATCTCTTGTTATTTATTATTTAATCTAGTCACTAACAAAAATGTATAAAAAGACATTTCATTTCTTTTCCTATTTATTTTTATAATAATAAAAATTTAACTTGTTTAATAGATTGCACTTATTCAATACAATAGGTCATGAGCACCTTTAATATCATCAGAAGCACTTACATGTATAACTTTAAGCAGGAAAAGAATGTTATAAAAATACGATCGATTATATGTGTATTTATTTGTTCTTATACTTAATGGTCGTTACCTATTAGTAGTACAGAATATAAAAGTTAATTATCCTTCTTAAGCTTCACAGATTTCAGCCATTAATGTTAAAGGCCTTAAAATAAATTTATTTTGTTTATAAACCTAAATTTCATACTTGTACTCAAGTACATTCGTATTTTGCTCTATACTCAATAAGTAAAGTAAGTTTGCGTCAAGAACCCCTTCAATCAGTTCAATTGACTAGGACACAGACGTACCCTTGGTCATTTGGTAAGGTCGGCGACTACAATATCATAGGCTTCCATAAAAAATAAAAAAATATTTCTACATTTGAATTGTAAAACGTACCTATGGTAAATTTGCCAGTAAGCGTCTGCCTTTTTCTAACGTATTTTGCCTATCAAATAAACTGCTTAAATTACTATACATTTAACAGCGTCTAGTCATACTGAATTATTTACATAATTTATACATATGAAATGTGCAAACTTTCTATCATCAAACTAATTTGGAACGAGGAATCTACTTCTCCACATGGAATGATTTGCAAGTGGTTTGCTACCTTCAGAAGTGATCATATAATAACGGATGATGCTGAACGTCCAGGGTCTTTAAAACTGTTACTACTCAGGAAATTATTAGTAAAGTCCATGCTATTGTAAATAAGGACCGTCGGGTGAGGGTGCTCGAGATAGCTAATAAAGTGAACAACTCAACGGAATGACATTTGAACGTGAAAAAGTTAACCGCAAGATCGGTGCCGCGTTTGTTTATTGTAGCGCAAATGCGCACTCGTGTTCCAATTTCCACCTTCTATGCCACCTTCTATGAAACTTGGATATATCTCTATACGCCAGAAACTAAAGCATAGTAAAACCAATGATTTCCCGATGAAAGAGGTCCGAAAAAGTCAGCCAAGAAAGTTATTACCACGATCTTTTGGGATTTTCAATGCATAATCTTCATTGACAATCTCGGAAAAGAAAGCACAATAAGTGGCAACTGTTATTCTAATTTACTGCCCCGTTTCGATGCAGAAATAAAGAATAAAACAACAGCATTTCTCACAAAGAAAGTCCTGTTCCACCAAGATAAAGCCATTTTAAGCGCTAAAATCCAAACATTAGGTTACGAATTGCTGCCCCATTCTCCATATTTTCCAGATCTGGGGCCGTCAGTTTTTTCTTATCCCCAAACTTGACAAAGCGGCTTAGTCGATAAAGATTGTTACAAATAAAGAGGTGATAGCCGTAACAGATGCATGCCTTGCACTGTTTCCAAAAGATTAATTTTTGATGGTTTAAAAAAATTAGAAAGGAGCTGTATTAAGTGTGTAGAGTTGCAAGGGAATAATTATGTACAAAAATCAAACATAATGTAGTCGTCAAATTAGCTACCAATGCTTTTGAGCAACGCAAAGATGTTCAGGAAGGTGGTACGAAAAACGAAGTAAACAATAAGCTTTTAAGCTCATATAGATCATGCTCAAAGCTCGTAAGTTCAATGTTTATTATTTCGAGATAAGTAAGCGCGTCTTACGATACGATTATGCATTAGTACCGCACTATGACGTGAAATTCCTCTGAAATTACTTTATAGCCATCATCTAATCGCTTGCTTCACATAACCTTGGACGAAGAATTTCTAGCGAATTATATTGAAATGACACGAAACATTTATTCATTCTTATAATGTAAAACATATTTCAAATTCTTCATGATGTTTCCAAGTAATACTATTGTATCCCTTTACTTTTTTTTCGAATTCTTTCATGAATACATTATATATATCTACTTTACAAGCAAATGCATGTATTCTCATAAAAGATTAGCAATTTTTATGCTAATCTTTTATGAGAATAACAAAAACGTTATATCAAATTATCATTTTTTATAACATAAGAACACTCGTTCTCCAAAGTTTAATAAACATTATAGGCGTATCAAGTATTAAAACCTTTAGATTTCTGTCTTCTTAGAAATTAACTCGACTTGATTAGAATACGGGAACTGTTTGCAGTTGGGGAGCTACCGTCGGATAATTTAAATGAATATTTAATTGAACTGTGTTCCAAGGATCATTTGTATTTTTGTGTCGACTACATGTACACACCGATGTAAATGTTTGGTTAAATTATATTTATTTCTTCGATCCAATTTTCTAGGCTCATTTTCTTAGAAGGGGGAAAGCAGCTCGTTGTCCATTGGCGCCTAAAATCTGATTGGAGAGCTCAACATAATAGAATCATAGAAACGTAGAATTGTGACACGGATATTACGGGATAATGTTCTTTCAAATTTGCAACGCCCGAACCTATTGCAAAAGAATTCTCCCTTCTTAAAGATTTATGTCGACTAAGGCCAGCCTTGTCACCGTCGGCAACAACCAGAACTGCCGCCGTCGGAGTCGGACGCCAAAAATCTCTAATTTCATATAAAAAGCCATACCTAGGCCAGCTTCATGCAGACGCATTTAAGCTTTGTCTGATTGAACTCGAGTGAGCATATTCGCATGCTTCAATCAGTATAATTCTCTTGTGATGTTCAAACCTGACATTTGACGGCGAGCATAGTCAGTGTAAAGAATGGTTTGTTCTCACAAACGCCACAACAAATCAGTATGCCCTTTCTAGATTAAAAACTTAAAAATTCTGTGAAGTCAGAATATTGTAAAATAAAAATTTTCTGTAAACAAGAGACTGGTATATAGCTAAATTCCATTGCACGTCCTCCTGCTTTCTCCGAAGTCTGAACATCGCCAGCTCCGAATTCACACAAGAACTGAACAATGTCTGATAGTCGATTACTTTGAAGAATGTCATAT
>WYDF02081198.1:0-11149 GCA_009867245.2 Adranes taylori | reverse complement strand
AGTTTTCGTTTTACCATTTAAAATTTGTTTATCAATTTCTTAATTGAAATTGGATAACCCTAATAGGCATCACATTCAAATCGCATTCCTTTCGATCGTCTTCTTTCATAAGTCGCACTATATCAACAGCTGGATCTTATACAAACGCGTGAAAAAAATTAAAATCAGCAAGCAATTCGCTTAGCAGACTTTCGAGCGTAAGTGGCATATTGATTATGCCACGAAGGTATAAAAAATACGAATAATTCAAACGAAAGAGGTAGACCATGAACGTCTTGTATACAAAATTTAATTCAAGGAAAGAAGCACAGATCGGCTATAACATCATGTGTACCTCCAGCTGATGCTAGAACCGATGCAATTGCGCACTGGGCAGTTCATGACGAAAAACGTCAAAGATGTAAAATACCAAACTGCACTTCTTTCTCATAGATCAAATGTAACAAATGTGGTGTACATTTATGCTTAAATAGACATAGCAATTGTTTTATGATGTTCCATTCATTATAAATCTTATATAACAATTTTATTGCTTAAAGCTCATTGTATGTGATTTGATACACTTAGTTTTTTAAAAATAAATAAAGAAAAAAAACAAAAGATTTTTAAAATTATTTTTTCCATGATTTGTTCTATGTAATGATGAGAAAAATAATTTTCCAATAAAATATAAAAAATAGGACAATGTAGGGTTAATTATAACACAATTAAAAAAAACATGCGGCTTAAGCAACTTTTACCAATTTTCTTATTTGTATCTGTAATAATTGTAATTTATACATAGAGTTTTCATATGAGCGTTATCCTGTATTTTACCGAAAGAAGAAATATATCATTACTATTGTTGAAATTTTGACAAACTCGAATACTTTACATTTTTGAAATTAAATTTAAATGCACATATCGGCATTGCGTCAGAATTTCAGATATTCAGATATTCAGTATTCATTACACATTTTTAATGTAATCGCATATCATGATGTATGATGAATGGTATTTGCAGCTAGCAACGACGAAAATGTAAAAGGTTTGTTGGTGCATACGTTTTTTGGTTTTCTATTTAATGGCACGCTAATTTAAATATATTTTCTGATGACTTCATTGCTTTCAAGTAAATATTGCACATTTTTAAATCATCCAATAGTAGTAAAAAACTGGTAGGATGTGTTTTATTATTTATTGACCCTAGTTTATACGCACTTAGCGATAACTTACTTACACATCTTGAAATACTGTCAGTTAATTAAAACAAACTTATACACAATAAAATTATGTAAAGATTCATTAAATTATTTAATTTAAACATTTAAAATTTATAAATGTTTAAATCTTTAAACATGTAGTGATTGGTTTAGTTTACATGTGTCAAGATCTCCAACATTTTTTTTTTAATTTACGAAAATAACATAATAATCCTAGGAAACTTTTTATTTCCTTTCGAGTTTTTGGTAATGGATATTTTTTTACAACCATAATCTTATCAGGTTGGGGTTTAATACCCTATGGCATAATAACATGACCTAAATAAGTAACTTATTTTTTTTTAGAAACTCGGATCTCAAGATTTGCTTGTCGTAACCTATAGAAAACTTCTCTTAGTTTTTCAATATGTTTGGTTAGAAATGTAGAAATAAGAATGCTGTCGTCAAGATAAGTGAAACATTTTTCGTTTAGGATACCTCTTAAAATGTTATCTATTACACGTTGAAAGATTTCTCGGGTATTTTATAGACCAAATGGCATTTTGCAACATGCCATATTATCACATTTATTTTTAGGGCGGAGGGTTGTTCTCTCCGACGTGACATGGCAGAGAGAGAGAGATTTTTATGTGGATCCTAGCAATACCCTGTTCACAATTATAGGTACCTGGACTCATTCGTCATTTTATAAGATACCACTTTAGTTTAGCTACTTCTAGCCAAGTTATTAATTGAATGATTGTCGCGGAAACTTTGAATTTATATCCCAAATAGAACACTAGCCCTTGCCGTGGACGTACATTTAGATTGAGGTGGACGTACATTCAGATTTGATCATGCCCTCTTGTGGCTGGATAATTACTGGTAGCATCAACCCTTAGCGACAGTCATTAGTTTTAATAATTCAGGCAGCAGAAATAGAACAGTTATTAAACTTAATTAAATTATATTGGTTGTTAAAAATGTTTACATGCAATCTAATGACATGCTCGTTCATTCCCATACGTAAAATAAAATAATCAACGCTCTGCAATTAATAAAATAAATCAACCCTTGAATAAAAGTGATTTTAAGATTCGTTCATTTACATCCCAATAAAAATTATACTACGTACTTACAGGTTTTCTTGTTGTACACAAACAATTTATTTATCAGTCTAGAGTAACGCACCATTATCTTATTTAATTAATTATATTTATTTTAGCTTTACCTTGATCAACAAACTTGCTACTAAATAATCTCGACTTTACTTTATTCATCAAAATTATACTGAAGTTATTTATCTAAATTATTTCTAAAAATATTACATCGCCTTACATTAGACGAATTCATAATAAAATACTTAATAATTTTATAATCATACTTTAATTAGACATGACTTTATACTTTATATAATTATTATTCTAATATTATTTTATTCCGGATTACTATTTCGCTACTTAGTCCAGCGTTATGACATTCGGCAGACGCCCAAATTTACTATTGCTTTCCGCTGTGGATGCACCGTTTTTATACATCTCAGGTTAATCCGGGAGTTAACCCGGAAGAAACCTGGGAAATTGTTGGCGGGAGATATTGTGCCGCTGCCCACAAACCCAAGGATATTTCACAGTTTAGGGGCTAGGGAGTCGCCGCCAAGAAAAGTGCGCCCTTTTGTTGTCAACAGGCCATTGAAAGTATATGACTTTCTTCCTCCCTTAAGCGATTCGGGTACGCTATAGTGGCCCAATAGTTATCAGTTGACGTACATAACCGCCCTGCGTTATTATTATTATTATTATTATTTTCGTAGTTTTACTAGGAGAGTGAGATTATTTGCAATCACAAAAATACGTAGCGCATAAGATCTGGACATTGTATTAATTTGATTTGGTGTATCTTGTGCGGGACTTTTTGAAGGTTTTATGTTCATATTATTGCTGCTTCTTCTAAAAAAAAAAATAGGCACGGCTATCGCTATCAATTTGGCTATATATTTAGCCGTTACATTATAAAAGGATTTAAGAATTTAGTAGACGGCAATCGTTTTAGCTTACAGATCTCATAAAGCACAAAATATGTTCTCCTAAAGCTTTTCTCGGACATAGTTTTGTTAACGCAGTAATTAGACTGAAGATTTAATCTGGATGACCATAAGAAATTCTTATGATATTATTGGCTATTTCTAGTTCATATCTGAAGTTAGATCCTTCGTATTGGCTAGGGTATGACAAGATGTATTGTTTGTATCAAATGGTAATTAATACAATATTTTTCCCTACCTTTAATACTGCTGTATACCTAATGTTTTGATTACGCTCCTGAATATCTTATCGTTTTTCAGAAAGTCTACGGAATCATAACTTTGCTAATATCAAAACTGAGATGTTCCAAAAGAAACAAATGAATAAAAAATCAGTTCGCCGAGTTTATGTTTCATATAAAATATTTAATGTTATTCACCCCTGCAAGGTTAATATGTGCGAAAGATAATGTAACATCTGCTCACTTGGAACTTGAAAATGTTTTGTAAAATCGTTAGACATTCTTCGGATCTCACGACTACGTGTTCCATTTGACATCATTCATATGTCATTTTGAATCTTTACAAATGATCGCATAGTTATAGCATGTGTAAGATATACATACATATTCCTTGCTGACATTTAGTTTATACAATATGATTAAATTTAGACCTAGTAATTATTTACTTCATTAGTTTTTATTTAACATAAACAATGTTTTAGTACAGGTGTGGAAAAAATTTTGGACGTGAATATCATATTTTTTATTTATTTAAAAAAAATTTATGGTATTGTCGCGTTTAAAAAGATACGACATGGAATTAGGCTAGTTTTCATAAACACTTGTCGTTGTAAAATCTCCCAATTCTTTAAGGGGATCACAAAATATTATCACAAAAGGTTTTATTTCAACTATATTTGAAATCTATTATTTATTTGTAGATAGTTGCTTGTTTAAAACACTGAAGTAGCATTAAATAAACAATTACGGTCCAGGGCTTTTAATTAAATGATCACAATTTATAAGTAAACAATAAAATGAAACCAACAATCAGTATAAAATTTCAATTATCAATCAACAAATTTATTAGTACAAATTAAAATATAAAATAAATTAAACTACCGTAAATGTTTCAATTAAATTTAGTTTCCTAGCAGTGTTGCCATATTTATTCTAAGCAGTTTTGTTTGTTACGTACTTACTATAAGTAACTGCACTATTATTGCTCATAGTTGCAACACAAATGAATATCTGTTGTGCAATAATCAAATCTACATTGAACTTGTTCTTTGTATTCTCCAAATGAATTTAATATTTATTTCCATACATTATTAAATTACTGATTGGTAGCGAGTATTTCTCTAGTCCGTCACTAAACCGACTCTACTGGTGGCATAATTTCAGACGACGAGATTAATACTCGAATTATCCTCGTGAAGAACAAATTGGCCTGCTGCCATAAAAAAATAAGGGGTTATTCCTGTTTTCAAAGTGCCTCGACAGTGAAACACAGTGCATCTTTCTCAAACTAGTTAACTGTCTATTTCTGAACTGCTTTGAATTCGAGTATCCTCGAATCTTCTAAAAGGTTTGGCTTGCAGATGAGCGTTCGCTTGTAGAGTTCGACTTTCACCCGAAGGATAGGGGAGATCATCAACTAGGCTTGTTGCTGCTGCATAGCTGAACATCAAGTGATCTTTCATTGTTCTGTTTATACACCATATTTCAGAAAATGGCAGTAAAATGAACCTAAGTGCATGCATTTCATGAAGCTACGATCACGTTCATAGAGTGGAACAATTATACACAAGAGGATTCTAACTGGCGACACGATTGCTATCTATCTTTTCGCAATTGAATACAATTAGGCAGCTAATAGAGATATCTCGATATCTCTTCATTAAATTCAATTTATATATTAGTGTCTGATTGTTTTAGCGTTATTCCTTTCAAGAGATTAACTAGTTTAAACCTATAAAGTAGGATTTCGATCATTTAATAAGTTAATGAATGATTATCGTTTCATTTACTTATTTCAATAGGTACTTATACATAAATTTCCCTTTTAAAATCGTATCTATTAATATTTGAACTTTAAAAGCTTTAGCATTTAAATTGTCGAACAATTTCTATGGCTACAGTATTATAACAGTAAGATGGTTTAGCAATTTCTACCTCCAAATCTTTATACTTTGTTGATTAATCAACTAAGATTAATCCGCTTCTGCGAGAGTCGTGGGGGTTAGAAATCTTCTTTCTGATATGACCGAATATACGTTAGGATTTTGAAATTACTTAAAATAACTTAAAAGAAATATTTCTACATCAGCATAAAATTGTACTTTAAATTTTTTTTAAATAAAAATGTTTATCTATTACATACTTGCTATTTAACCTAGTAAAATTATTAAAAACAAGTTATTAAATCGTACGCAACTAAGGTTGCCACCTTTCCGGGTTTAACCCGGAGACTCCGGGTTTCAGCGAGTTGTCTCCGGGTTCCGGGTTTAAATATTATTTCTTCGGGTTATGTACTAAATGTCACATATTCGAAAGAATATTTTTGATTATGGAAAATACTTGGACAGCCAACCGTAACAGGATGGGGGTTGAGCTGTTAATGGCAGAATTATGCACAAAACTTAATTTCGACATGAGCTGTCGATAGAATTTTATGAATTCATACAAAAACCCTGAAAATACCAATTTTGTATGGGGTGCGTGTCGTACAAAAAATATACATAGAAACGTCTACATAAATAAACACAAATTATTTATTATGTTAATTGATAGAATCCATATTATTATTGTTTATCTGTTATTATTTTATAAATAAATATACAAAAAAAATGTTAAAATATTTTAATTTTATTGATTTTATGAATGTTTTTTTTTATAATACATAAAAAGTGTTAAGGTATTTTAACTTTATAATTTAATGTACTTATGTTTTTTTGCCATCGTCTCCGGGTGAGACATAAGTCTGAGACATAGGACATGGTAACCCTTATATTATTACACATTTCTAATATTATTAGCAACGTATTTAATTAAAAATGATTACTTAATCAAATGGTTTATTTTCATATAGACGAGGAAGTTCAATGTAACTGGAACTATATATGTATAGAAAATAAACACGAATAACTATATTAATGTGTATAGATTAAAAATTTATTAAAACAAATTGATACCATATGCTTCTACGTTTGAAATGCAAACGCAATCACACCACTGAGAAGATTTTCAAAAGATCTTTTTTGTTTACGGACAAGCGAGACAAGTCTACGAGTACCTCGAAACAAAAATTTGCTACATATAATTCCTTCTATTTTCTCCTTTATAAACCTGTACTAGTTAACATGAAACTAGAAAACATAAAAATGAAATACGACAAACGGATTTTTATAGTAAGTGACAGTCAGTGGTCACTTCAGGCGCTTAACAATGCCAGAAACATGTCTGGACTGACAAACAAATGCGTAAATGAACTGTGTAGACTGGCTATGACCAACTCAGTTCTGGGCTCCAGGGCACAGGCGCATTGTAGGCAACAAGATAGCTGATGCATTAGCAAAGAAGGCAGCCAGTACACTATTCATTAGTCCGGTGCCGGCTCTGTAAATCCAACTAGTTCCATCAGAGATGTTATAAGAAACTGGACCAATCAAAAACGCCTGGACTGCTGGGCAAAATCAACAGGAAATCAACACAGTAAGCGCTTTATAGGAAAGCCATATAAGAACAAGATTTGCTAAAATTTGGCAGGAATAAAATCATCATGAAACTGGCCAATTAACAGGACACGCACCTCTAAGCGTACATATGAAAACCATTGGCCTTCACACTGCCGAAGTAGAGTGTAGGCTATGCCTGGAAGAAGGCGAGACAGCTCAACATATCGTATGTCAGTGTGAAGCTTTGGCATCCAGAAGAAGAGACCTATTTGGAGCAACGAAAGTTTAATCTGAATTCGTACAAAAACACTCTCACCAAGAAATATTGAAACTGGTACGGATAAATTGGTGTGAGGTGTGAATTTTGATATTTTACTGATATTTTAAATTGGTGTGAATAAACGATTGGGGAAAGTACAATATGCTGTTTGGCTGCAGTGCTATGGAGCGGTATTACACAAAAAGCCATTGGTGATAATAATAATAATAACTCTGTTACAATAGAAGAAATACTAGATGGGTACGGAACGATTTAAATAAGGATTTTGCATACCTACCACGTACACAACAACCTCTTTCAAATATTTATTTTATTTTCCCCAATTAGCTGACTGTAACTGAATCGTAAGTAAATTCGAATAAATAATTATCTAACAGAAATTAGCATTATTATGCACGAAGAGTTTGAAACCATAAAAATAGCTATACCGGAGTTTAGGCCTATTTCGAAATTTAGTCGTAAAATTTACAATTAACAGAGTTTAAATATTTCATATTCCACACGACGCTGGAAGGTCTAAAATATAAATCTGATACATCGTACATTAAGTTTGATAACCAAATTATGTAAATCATAGTAAGTCAAACCGTCCTTAATTAATAGGAACTATCTGAACTCAGTTAATAGTTGACTTCTATCACAGAGGAGTAACTATACACAGAAATTATTCCAAATTTATTGATATATTATGATACAGTAGGATCTCAATTGTGCGAGCACGAAAACAAAAAATTCTTTTGCACTTGTTTCATATTACAATATTTCATTCTGATATATTTATAAATTATTGAGAAAATCAGGTTTGGCAGCAACAGTAAAATATTTTAAATATGTTTATATAAATATTCCGATGAAAAACTCAGATCTAGCTCGGTTACTGCAAGTTTATACACCTTTTACAACTTATTCTATCTTGTCAGATGAAATAATAGTGCTCTGAGTAAGCCGGAGGTGTATGCACATATTCGATCTAGATAAGCCCATATTTTCATGGATTATAACGATCACACCGGTTCCATTCTAATACTGTTTTAAGCATATATGCATGTATACCTACGTATAGCACGCACTTTATTATAGGTGTAAAATTATAGTATTGTGTAAAATTCTGAAATATGATAAAATACTAAATGTTGAGATGGACCGCCGTGGTATATTATATTAGTAACTGATGATCAGTAGATAAATGATAAGTACAAAATTTTTATTGACAAAATATATAAATTATTGACGTATCTAAAAATATTTTTCTGACATGTTTATATTAGAAAACAAAGCAGCAATAACTTGATGTAATACATTACAATCCTCACCACCAAACCTTATAAGACTAAACGCTTAAGTAGTTTAATTTTACGACGCCATCTATCATTTTCCAAGCCTGGCTTTGGTGAGAACCTGTCTTTGCTCACACTCTTGTTAGCCTCATTAGTTTCACTAGAAATGCTAGCATTATATATTTCCTCGTTTAAAGCAACAGTACTCTTTACATTATTTTGAGTAATATTGTTTTCCCATCTCATTAGTACATATAATCCAACATTTTTAGAAGTCACATCCTTATCAGTGTATCAGTTTATCTGGCCCTTTAGTAAATGCATCTGTTAAAATAAAATAATTTTGACCTTTGACTGGTACTAGAAAATCAATATGGATTCTATCAAAAGGATATTTAGCATCTTCCCATTTATTTAATGGTGCCTTTTCAGGTGTTTGTCTAAGTGACATAGAAATATCGAAACTGCGTACTAAATTCTCCATGTCACGATCTATGTTTAGATACAACAAATGACCTCTAATTATAGATTTCATTTTAGACATACCTAAATGAGTGTTGCGAACTTGCTCTAATAATGTCACCCTTAATTTTTTGGATGTCCCCAAATAATTATTCCATCATCTATCGATAAGTCATTCTTTTTAGAAAAAAATCGTTTAAGATTATCTGATACTACATATGGCCATTCATTTAACATATATTTATAAACTGTAGATAGTTTTTTATCTCTTCTACTTTCTACTCTAATAGTAATATTACCTATTGATAATTTATCTTCTATAAAATTTAAATAATCGTCTTCGTCAATGCTATCAATATTATTAAAGTCTTTTAAAGGTAAACGCGATAAGCTATCTGCTCCAATATCATTTACTCCTTTAATGTACTGAAATTTAAAATCATACTCTGATAAGAAAATAGTCCATCTTTGCAATCTTCCTGCATGCATGATAGGAATTCCTTTTTTGTCACCAAATATACTTAGTAAAGACTTATGATCAGATGAAATTGTCTACCTTTAAATATTGTGAAAACATCTTTACAGCCCAAGCTAGTGCTAAAGTTTCTTTCTATATAACCGAATAACTTGTTTCTGTTTTTGATAACACTAGAAGCAAAAGTAATTGGTCTTTCACTTCCATCTGGAAATATATGTAATAAAATGCAACCTATTCTTATATTCGAGGCGTCGCATGACAATATTAATTCCAAATTAGGATTATAATGACATAAAATTTTATCACTTAAAATAATTCGTTTGGCTTCGTTAAAAAAAAGCATCTTCCCTATTCCAAATAAATTTTACATTGCTTTATACAGAATTTACGTTATATAACCTTTTAATATCATTAATCGCTTTAATTTTACTTGGATACTTCTTTAGACCATCTTGACTTACGATATGACCTAAATAATTTATAAGGAACAATTTTTCATATAAAATTTGTTTCTATTTTTGTAAAAAAAAAATTTGGGGAATTGGGCAAAAATGAAACTTGGGGAACTTATGTAAGATCAGGGAATCTCCATTCTGCCAGTGATTAACTGAATATACTTGATCTATTTTGAGCAATAGATCAAGTATATTCAATAGATCAATTATGAGCAATAGATCAATTTTCTTTTCAAAAACTTGTTAGTAACACCCTGTATATGTTCTTATATCTTGGTAGCCCTTGTGATTTGCTTTACAGTGATACCACGTATGATGGCTCTAGCTCTTATAATTTCAAAGATATGAGCCTCAATAATTTAAAATTTTGCAACTTGCCAAGGCAACCGACTTTCAACAATCATATTATATACATGTAAGCCATACGGAATCGCTCATATTGCAAAGTTATAGGAAAAATTATTTTACGATGTATGAGACATATAAACTGCTTTCGCCATTAAATAAATGTTCTTATCCCTGGCGGGCACACATTATAATTTTCGGAGGGGCTCGAAATGATTAATTTATTGAGAAAGTCAGTTTTAAAATTAGAAGACTAAAATTTCGCTCGCATCTAGTATATTGCATTATGCCTCGAATGAAAGTAATGCTACCCCCGCAAGTGTTATAGAGCGCGTTGTTGCTATATTTAAAATTTGACATTTTTTTTATATTTCAGGAACTATAAAAGATAGGTGATTTGAATAAACTTTATTCTATAGGCCACTAAAAGTTCGTAAGATGTACACAGGGTGCATTTTGTTTTGTAAAATTATGCGATCGATTTACTTGAGACCGGCTATTGTACTACATTAAATATCTCGATTCCTCTAAAAGGTGAAAAAATAAAATTTGGGGAAAAAGTGTAAGACCCAGGGACCTCAGTTTTACGCATATCCGACACGAATAACGAGTGACTCAAAAGTGGTAGTGGGGAAAAATGAAGTCAAAAACGGCAGCAGACCGCGCTAAAGCGGACAAATTCATAAGACCAAGAGAGTCTGTTTTGCGAAGCAACGCCAGGCTACTCTTTTAGAAATTGGCCGAAAAGAGAGTGAATGAGGATCGTAGGTCATGGCAATATACGGGGAAAATGTGAGTCAAGAGCGACCTTAGGCCGCGGCGAAGCGAACAGCGAATCTGTCCGTGCCATAAGCAAATATGGGGACCGGGAGATTCATTGGTAGGCGGAGGATTCCTGCATTAGACTAATGTTGTTTAGTTTACCCTAAACACTATTATGCTGATTGAATTTAATAGACGACTTTAATG
>WYDF02081187.1:0-11150 GCA_009867245.2 Adranes taylori | reverse complement strand
GCCCATTATCGAACTGCTGTTCCACCTGTTTGATAATGATTAGCAGTTCGATAATGGGCCTACGCCCGAAACTCGAGTCACAAAGTAAATGATATATAATAGTGCTTCCGACGTTTTTTACATATATAAAATATTTATAATGGAGCACGTAACAAAGCTAATAAATAATTTATATATATATATATATATATATAGTGCGTACATAAATTAACGCATAAATTCATTATTAGCTAAATAAACATAACTAATCCAAATTCCCGAAACAGGTGGATTTTTTATTTTAATTTTCTGTTTTTTAAAATAATAATCTAATATATAATCTAATACTCCCTTCGCTTGATGACGTCATAAGCATTTTTGTTTTAATGGGACATCCCATTTTTTCTTCAATTTTGCTGAGCTTATTCCAAAAATGTGTCATACGTAGCTTCAAATTATTACATGTTGGCAACAATACAAATTAAACAAAATAAATGGCCCGCTAGATCACCTGATCTGAGCCCATTAGACTTCTTTTTATAGGGTTATTTAAAATCTAAAGTCTATATTAACAGACCTGAAAAGATTTGTGAGCTAAAAGAGCGAATCTGGTAAGAAATGCAGAACATAACATTCGCTATGCTACAAAATGTTAGAAGCGAATGTATTACCCGGTCTAGTCATTGTTTATTGATCAATGGAGAGCAATTTGGACATTTATTGTAAATTTTCTTTTGTTTCTTTTTGGTAGTATATCACAGTAATTGCATTACTACGTCTTTCAATTAAATTTATTTATTACGTTTGCCCACATTATGTAAGTTCATTCTCCCAACCTATGTAAGTGTTTCACTTCTCCATTGTAATTTATCTTTTTCCATTTATCTCATTTCCTCCTTCTCCTATCCCATTAATTAGTACATTCCCAATTGTGTCTTGCCTTCGGTTAATCTGCACCAAATTTTCCTATACATTTATCCTCTTTTCCATACTTAACCTCTCATTTCCCAAGCCTTCCTCCTGTTCTTTCATTATCTTTCTCCAATCATCGTTGTTTTTTTTCAGGTCCATTATCTCTATTTTATATCTCTTAATTCCTTGATCAATTCTTTTTCTAATGCTTCCTATATCTTTTTCTCTTTTTCAAGCATATTCACTCTAGCTAGTAATAACAATGAACTTCTCTGGTATAAACCGACCCGGATTATTATTTAATTTCCTGTTTATGGGTATACTAAGTTACATCAGCATATTCATTTTTATAAACAAAAATTATATGGAGGCCTGCAAACTCATCCGCGGAAAATTTTGAACAATTGACTAAATTCCTTAATATGTTAATTTGCGACATATCTTTTGATTTATATATGCCACCATTATAAATAACTTCAATACCGGAATTTATAATTGAGGGGCAACCCTAAAGAAGAAGAAGAACTTATTGAATTGAGAGGAGCAGTCGTCTGAAGGTAGGTAGCTTCAGTCCAATCAATTTGATTTTAACGCGAGCTTTGAATTCGGAAATTGGGTTGCTCTACAGGAAAACGAGTTCCTCTATAAATAGCTTTCGGTTCGATGCATCAAAAATATTTTGTAGCGCGCACTCAAATATACAAATATAAAACTATATTCGTTCGGTCCGAAACAGAACGAAATTATATAGAATTAGTTTACTGATAGAGGATAATCTTTTAAGGATTTAGAAATTTCTTTTCAATGTAGTACAAAGTTATAAAACACAACGTTTAGGTTACTACCAATTTTTGTATATGGGATTTATCAATGCGGGTTACCTACTATTATTTTGGAATAAATCTGAACATGTTCAAGAAAATTCGGAAAAGAATAAAAAATCTTGGGGTCGATGTCGGACACATAAACACCGTGGTTCCTTTGGCAAGCCTCAACCCGCTTCATGAGATTCACCATGATGTGCTCGCATTTTCACGGAATTTCGCTAATAACACGATGAATTGTGAGTTTAAGTTGTTGAATATTGTATGGATGAGTAGCGCACACCTTTCTCTTCACGTGTTGTGCGGCGTCAAGTTACAAATATCTCTTAGGTCCATATGCTGCAAACGAAGCCATTAGAACTGATTAATCATAGCCTTATATCACCCTTCACCATAATCACTCCTCTCATCTCGTTCTCAAAAAAAAAAAAGAAATCTCGCAGGATGCGTACTAAAGGATAACACGTTCTGGATGAAATGATCTGCCAAGAATCTCATATGTCTCCAAATCCGCTAGTTTTGTTTGTTAACCTGGCCACTAAGGTTAAAATGTGCCTCATCACATAGAATGAGTTTTTTAATGAAATATGAGAACTGTCCGCACTTGCAGTAATTAACATTCATCCAACGCACGATGCTGGCTAAAATTTGTAAAAACATGGACAGCCAAATCCTCGTCAGATTACACCAAATTTTCATTTGTAAGAAGCTTAACTGTAGTAAAAAAAGTAACTTAAAGCGTCCGACTCTCGGCTGCAATCTGACTGAAAATAAGAATGTTTTCGACGGACCGGCTAAAACGAGAAAGTGGAGGCGGCCTTTGTTCTAGTATCCACCCTGTAATCCCCAATTCGTTGACGAGGTTTCGGAATATTTTCTGAGTTGGCGCTATATCGTAGCTACAAGTTGTCGATTAGGCTAATCCTCTATATTTAAAGAACAAATTAGCTGTACACATAATAACTTTTATTAAGTTAATAACAATAAATTTAAATAAATAAAAAAAATATTAATAACAAATCTTCTACATTTGTACTATACGGAAGTAATGATGTATGAAAAAGGAGCGCCTGTGATGCAGTATTATTAAAATAAGAATCAACATACAAGCCTGTAACTTCAGTTAATCTTTAAAATAAACATGCAAGCCTTTAGCTTCTGTTACCCTTTGGAATGAAATCCCAATGTTAATAAAATCATAAATTAAACATACAACATATTGCGTATGAATATATTACAAGTTTTCATAAATGTGCCCAAAATGTGTATGAATATGTTTACAATATCCTGAAAATTGATTAAATATTTTGCGTAATATATATATATATATATATGGTATGATAATCAAATTAAGACTGATTTTACATTTGAATGTAGGTAGACATAATTCGAGATACTAATATAATGTATATGAAACACAAAATGTTATAACGGTTAACGAAAGTTAACAGTGTTAACGAATGTTGAATCCTTAAGGTGGGCGCACATTTCGGCGCCTTTGATGCAGCAACGAATTAGAAGTGACCTTAAAAAGTCATTACTGCCCGAGGTAGTTCCTGCCAAAGTTTATTTAAATAAGAAGATATTCATATGTGAAACACCTGTATATAAATATATTCTTAACATTTGCATATATATATATATATATATATAATGACCTTTATTGACATAAAATAAAGTCTTACAACTTCAGCTTATTACAATATTAAAAGTTCATGTTTTAATTCAAATAATATAAAGAAGTATTTATATTTTTAATAATTAATTAACGTGTAACTCCTATTTCCCCCTTTACTTCAAAACCTCCTGCATTCCCAGCCGTTTCCCACATAAGAATTATAAAAAAATTCGAGTTTTGAAATCAAACACAAAATAGAACATAAAAAGAAACAAGACCAAAAACAAAAAGAACAATCAAATAGGATTAAGAAGGAATAAGGATTTATCTTTCTTTTTACCGTTACCTTCCTTCGCTCTTCTTTCTCAACTGAATAATCTTTTCCATCATCCCTATACCTTTAATCTCTCCACCCAAACATGCTCTTATATTATCTGCCGGTCGTCTGTCTTCCTCAATCCATATCATTCCCGTACATGCATTCACCCAATGTTCATACCTCTCTTCATCTCTTCCACATATCCCACATTTTCTTTCGCTCTCATTCATCCAGTACCTGTTTCCCGTTTCCTCACTACCACATCTAAATCGCGAAATCATTCTTTTTTTTCATTTCTACATTTGGTGTCACATATTCTGCCAGTTCCCTCCCCATTCAGTTTACCGTAATATTTCCTATACCATTCCTTAATCTATTCCATTCCTTATTTTTTTCCATCGTTATTGCATCTCAATATGATTCATCCTCATCTCAACTTCATTTACAGTATCTTCTACATCACACATTTTCTCATACCATCTTTCCATCGACTATCCCATTCTTTAATAAAAAAAAATCTGTTTTTTGCCCACTCATTCAAACATTTACCCTTTCTTTCCGCCTCCATACTATTCAAATATAGAGATTTCACAAATCTTACATTCTCATCCTCCATAATCTTATTCTCATATCTTACTAACTTTTTATACCTTTATTCCACGATTTATACGTCCCACATTCTTGCAAAATAATCACACTCGGTGTTGATTTTTCTACTCCTATTATTCTCCTCAATACTCCATTCATCACCCTTTCCATCTCTAATCTTCCGCCCATATTTCCGCTCCATTTAACATAGTACTTTGCACACAAACTTCCAATATTAAAATCCTCATTCTTACCGAATCCCCAAATTTTCCTTTCCTACACATATCTTAATTATTTTTCCATCGCCACTTTCGCTTTCTTTACAGCCACATTTATGTGTTCATTGGAGCTTCCATTATAATTTAAGGTAAAACGTAATTTTATTTATACATTTTTTTATTCTGAATTACCTTTCCTTCTACCTCAAATTTATCAGTTTTGCTGCTCTCCCCCCCCCCCCCTTCTTGCATACCATCACTTTCATTGGTCCACATTCGTAGCCCTCTTTTTTCATATACTTATTCGCCCTTTCAATACTTTCTTTCATTTCTTCTCTCATTTTCACCATACATTTATCATCCGCATATCCAAGTGACCACACCTTCTCCTTACCAATACACCACCACTTTGCCCGTTTCTCAATACATTTTTCAAATCAGATATGTAAATATTGAACACTCATTGAACATCTCATTGAACATCCTTGAACATCCTTGAACATTGAACATCCTTGAACTCATTGAACATCCTTGTCTTACTCCCTTCCGTAC
The DNA here is from genome assembly GCA_009867245.2 of Adranes taylori. Lineage (NCBI taxonomy): Eukaryota > Metazoa > Arthropoda > Insecta > Coleoptera > Staphylinidae > Adranes > Adranes taylori. The sequence goes on along the minus strand of WYDF02081187.1, from coordinate 6,140 downwards.
TTCAAAGCATTCAGACACATATCCCGCTCTTGCTTTTATTTTTATTTCTGCATACATTCCCCTTACAATTCCAATTATTCTTTCTGGCACTCCCACTTCTTTCATTCTCTTCCATAATTTTTCTCTCACAATGTTGTCAAATACTGCCTGTTGATCCACAAACAACAGGTACATTTTCTTGCCTATAGACAACTCTTGATTCACAATGTAATTTAACATTACCAAATTATCCATTGTGCCTCTACCTTTTCTAAACTCTACCTTTTATGCAAAGGTGCCTCTACCACTTTGCATATTCGACAACACCCTGCTCTAACTCATATATCTCACAATCCTCTTATCCATAATTCTTCGAAGCAATCCATATACTCCATTCAAATAGTAATCCCTCTATAATTCTCCACATGTGCTCTATCCCCTCTGATATGTATGATCGGGCTTATTTCCCCTTTTCTACATTCCTCTGGTATATGCTCCCTTTCATTCTATATTTCATTCATTCCATATTTCTTTCATAATGCTTCAATGTCTTGCTTTTTCAGGAATCCCCAAACTTCACATGGAATCCCATCAGTACCTTCCGTGATCCCTTAACCCATTTTTCTTATTTCCTCTAATTCTTCCTCTTCCTTTATATCATCCTCATTTTCATCCGCACCACGTCCATTCAACCTAATCCTCTCTTCTCTTACTATTATTTCGTCACTCATACTGACTTTACATTTATTTTCCTACTCATATATCCCTATTATGCCTCTGTCCTCTGTCCGTTCCTATTGCCCCATTCATTCTTAAATATATCCATATCTCACCTTCGCACTTCATACATTTAATCCTTTCTTTTCATCTGCTTTCCATACTTTCTTCTTCGATCCTTCCTTCCATATTTCTGTTTTTAACTTCTCCGAATTTAGTATCGTTATACCTCTTTCATTCCAGTTCCTCTTTTCTAATCTCCCTATTTCTCATTAGCTACCACTCTATTTCTCTATTACATTTCGTTCTCCTTTTCATATTCCTTGTGCTCCTCTGCATCACCTCCTTCATACTCTTTCTACTATCTTAATCTTCTGAAGAAATCCACTTGCTCTTTCATTCATTTCTACATAATCAATAACAGGTCCTCCCCCAAGTCCTCTAAATGTTATTTACCTCATTTTGTCTCCTCTCATATAACCAGTTCCTACCATTAATTCTTCATTTTCCACCCATTCCATGAATTTCCTTCCCCTTGCATCCACAACTTTATGCTTTGATTTTCTCGTGACACCTTCCTCTTCACTATTTACAAATTCTAATCCCATTTCTCCTATTCTCGCATTCCAGTCCCTTAAAATCATCAATAAGTCTATTTTCTCTTCCTTTTCTTTTAACCTCCCGCTCATTCTTTTTACGAACTCTTCAAATATAGGAATATGAATAATCAGTTCTAATGGCTTCGTTTGTACCATATTTTATTCTAATACACAATTGCAATCATATATTGTTTCTCATTTACACTAACACTCCTGAAGTACACTCCCTCCTACACCTCATTTCTACCACTATCTTTACTTGTCCCTATTTTCACCCCCTGATTATTCTCCTACTTTCTCTTCCTTTAGCATATATCCTTTTTGTCTCCTGCCATTTCCATTCCCAACAACATTTACTTGAACGTTTTTATATTAACAATCATGTAGAAACAAGGGTCAGAGAACATCATTTTGTAATAAGAAGGCCAGACCTATACAATTCCCACCAAAGAGATCAACTACGAAAATAAGAAAACTTAGTAAATGAATATTGCAAATTTGTCAGCCTACTAAGTGGTGTTTCATAACGCGCTGTGTTTCATGACGTTATGTAGGCTATCAATGTGACAGTAATTGGAAAAACAATTTCAAATAAGATGTAAACGAGTGCGGCTTATATAGAATAGTGTCGCGGTCTCCAGAGTCAAGCCCAAAGCGTGATTTTTTACATCGGCTGGCAAACACCATGCTATTGATTCCCTCACAATATAATAAATAATTGTCGTGGAAACTATAGGTAGGGATTACTCAACAAATCCTGTTGAACTGAAGACGTTCCAGTTTCACTTGTTATCATTAAACCTACCCATTGCTGAAAGGATCCTGGAGGGAAAAGAAATTGTAAATAAAGTAGTAGAGAGAATTATAAATTATAGGAGAGGTTTGAAAGAATAAGAAATAGTAGGTTTAATAGTAAGTATGAATGGAGCAGGGTGAAATAAGGGATGCCTGAGTTTTAATATCAGGATTAAGCATGGGAGAAAAGAGGATGGTTGCGAGATTCAAATGTGGTAGTGAAGAGCGGGGCAATAGATATTGAACGAAAGATCAAGAGCGAATGTGTTGAGGGTGTCGTAGGGGGAAGGAAACGTGGTTACATTAGTTGAGAGATTGTGGAAGCTTTGAGGGGAATGAAGAAGAAATGATGCTTTGGGAGAATTGTAGGATATGTTTGGTGGCAAGAGGCGGGTGGAACGGAACTAATGGAAATAATTTTAAATCAGATTGAGAGGAAAGGGGATGGCACATAGGGTGAAGGGGTAGGAGGAAAGTCTTTTTCGGTGTATCTTGTTCTTTTGTTTTTTTTTGTATTTTTCTATTACTGTTTTTTTGTACTGTTCTATTGTTTCGAAATCTATATCAATAAAGATTTCTTATTACTTGCCCATTCAAGTCCGGACAAACACAGGCGATTGGAAATCCGAGTCAAATTGAATATGACTCTCTTCTGGTCATATTCAATATAACAGAGAACATATTCAAGACCAGAAGATAGTCATATTCAATATGACTAGGATTTCCAATCGTGTGTCTTTGATTGGACTTGAATAGGCAGGTTTAATGCTAATATGTGGAACTGGAGCATCTTTCAATTCCAGCCCAATTAACAAACCCTGCTGAGTTATCCTCATCTATCGCTTCCATGAATATCATATATCATACCGCGAGGGTTTCAATAGCATGGTGGTTGGAAACCAGAGCGGAACATCACGCTTTAGGTTTACATAATTATTTCGACTGTGGAGATCGAGTTCGTATCTATTTATAACCAGAACTGGTTTACACCTTATTTGAAGTTGTTCTCCTAACTACCGTATAACTGATACGCTCTACAACTACTCCCTCTCACACAACTCCTTCTCAACACAGCTCCCGCTCACAGCTCACGTATCAGTTACCAGCGGTAAGATGTGGACGTGCATACTATACTTTGGGTACAGTGTGAAGTGTGAACTACTCCTGACGGTCAAAGTAGCCAGTAATACGCAGAGAATCATAGTTACTCCCGCCAACACAAAAGACGAAGAGGATTAAAACATATCAGCACTAGAAACGGGATAAATAAATAAACAGAGCAACACTGGCAGTAAGACATATATATTTGACAGATACAATAGAAAATAATCAGTTATAAGATGATGGTCCGGATGGATCGAAACGCGTCACTCGATATGTGAAGTCAGTCTATCCCACTAAATAGTAAATAAAAATATATATCTTATGTAGTAAAACTAACTCATTTAATGAGCGCGAATAGAGCCATTAAATCGTTTTATTTTGATTTCCTATTCACCATATACAATACTGATAGTTTGATATTACAATGGGGTGTATTTAGAAAAAATAAATAAATTGAGTCTTATTGTATGAGCGATATATGCAATAGAAAATTTATTAGACATTAAAATATAAAAATAGCTAGAACCTATTACAAAATGAATATATTTTCAGGTTTTACATTAAATTATAATATGAATTGCAATAAAACATGTAAGGTTGCAGTGAAAAAGCAAGAGTAGCAATGGAAAGATTGGAGGTGTTTGAGAAAGGAAATTTGATAATTGAATCATGAGAATGAGAATCACCAATGGAAGTTTGTGTCCAAAGTATATTGTTATATGCACTGGAAGTATGGGATGTAAAGAAAAGCCGGAGCTGGAAAGGCTGATGTATGGAATATTGAAGAGAATAATTGGAGTAGAAAAGCTAACACCGAGTGAGATAGTTTTGCAAAAATGTGGGAAGTATAAATGATGGAATAAAGGAATATAGAAGTTAGTAAAGTAGGAGAGAAAGGTAATAGTGAATAATGAGGATGAAAATATGAGGTTGGTGAAAATGGTTTATTTGAAAAATGTGGAGGGTAAAAAAAGGGATAGTTGTTTGAATGAAGGGGCAAAAGAGACGAAGAAAGTATATAAAAGAATAGTATGGCCTACAATAAGATGGTTTGCGAAAATGTGTGATGTGAGTAAAGCTGTAAATGAACTTGAGATAAAGATGAAGGTTGTTGAGGTGCAAGAAAGATGTAAAATATTAAGGAGTGGAGGACATAATATAAAATATTTCAGTACAAAGAATGGGCAGAGAATGCCAGATTATATAAAAGCCGTTGTAAGCATGGAAAAATGGAATGATTGCAAAGGTATTGGATAGTTGGGAGTGAGAGGATATGCAAGAGATGTGAAAGAGATGAGGGAAGGTGGGAGTACTAGGTAAACGCATGTACGGGAATAAATTGGAGTGATAAAAAAAGGTGTTTGGCGGGTAATGTAAGAGTATGTTTGGGTGGAAGAATAAAGGTATACGGATAACGAAAAGAATTACTAACAAGAGAAAATGCACTAAAGGAAGAGAAACCCTATTCCTTCTAAGAAATAAGTTATTTTATTTATTTTTTGGAGTCTGTTTTTTTTAGGTTGTCAAAAGTAGAAAGTTGTTTTGTGTTTTATTATGTCAATAATTTTGAGAGATTGCGCTAGAGAAAGGCTCAAGCGAGTCTGGAAGTTGTAATATCGCAGATTAAGTTTAGATTTGGCTTAAATCAATTTTACAACTGTAGAATTTATGAAATTGGTTTGACATATTTTATGAAATTATAGAAACTGTAATTTTAATTATTTGCAATAAATGTTGTACTATAAATATGTACGTATAATTATATGCATTTGTCCATCGAACATATAAAATTCAATTAAAACATTGCCACGTGTTGTTTAGTAATATTTATTAATATTTATTGATATGTTTGATTAATCGAGTTAGAACACATTGAATAAAATTTCCTAAACAATAGTGGCGTGTAGTAACTACAGTTTGAAAGGTTTCCGTCATGGGCGTATGAAGTTAGGGAGTTTGAACCCCACCCCGCCATCACCGCCCTATCACTTTTGGGTATTTTGTCAGTAACACAAACAATAGACGAATCAAATGAAGAAAATGTGACAAGCATTGCACTTTTTGGTTACAAAACCATTTAACTCAACGAAATATCCTATATTCGCTGAAAGAAAAACGGAAGATTTTAACAGAATCAGTCAAGGCGATCGAAATGTTGTAGAGTGCTTGCACCGCGAAAACAAGAAACTAGCTGAACACAATAGGAACAGACTGAAAGCTATTGTAAAAACTGTGGACAACACGAGACTTCATTCAGGGGTCATCAGGAAGAGGGTTATATAGGATTTCGGAACCCGAAGATAATGATGGTAGCTGTAGGGCTCTTCTTTGTTAACTATTAGTTCTTCTTCTCTCTACTTCTTTTTTTTAACTAAATCGTGCAGTTACATGCCTACACTGATCTCCACATTAACATCTCCAAGAATCGCACAACGACATACTCCAATTTTTCAAAAAGCCCCTAAGGATAGCAAACCCCTTTTAGTGAAATTTTATGAGTGCCGATAAATTTCTCTTCAAACTAATTAAAGTCAAATATTTAAATATTTCTTAGTCACGCTAATATTTTGCTTCTGAAAAGTTTCTTTTGAATAGCTCAATAACAGTTTTGAAGTTATTTATGTTTTACTTATTTAGTCTTCAAATACATTATTAATACGTTTCTAATGTACTATCATTTATAAACTAAGGTACTTGTATTTTAATACATTTTCTGTAGAGCAAGTTTGTGCATCAGGAAATGCATATAAAAATACTTTTTCATTCTTATATTTCATATTAAATGGTGCACTGTAGATTTCGAGTTTTATGTATGTATATATACAGTGAGAGTAAATAGGAAATATTCCGAAATCAAATTCTGAATATTCCGGAATCAACGTTGAAAGTCATAACCGTTGAATGTCATGAACGTTGAAAATCATAACCATGCTAAACGGATATTGT
>WYDF02081176.1:0-11150 GCA_009867245.2 Adranes taylori | reverse complement strand
TAGTGCGTGCAGTTCACCAACAGTAGACATTATAATTGCGCTGTTTGCTATAGAAAACTAACGGACTTTCATCAATGGCTGGGCCGGACGTGACGCCCATCCGATGAATTTGCCACGGGCCCCGAACGGTATAGTTACGCCACTGGATATAACGATCATCATATTATCGCAAGAATTAAAAGGCGGCCATACACACAACGTCACGAAAGAATGGCACGGGGATAAAAAAATGTTTGCTGATTTTTCACATGATTGGAATGTCACGACTAGCTGTCAAAGGAAAAATTGTATGTGATGTATAGGCTAAAAGTGTCATTTGGCTTATCATGAAAGAGCATTGTCTCGTTATAAATCACTTCCCGAACATTCACGGCACGGCATATCGATAGATTTAGTCAGCTATTTTCAAACGCGCCGTTCTTTTCAGAAGGAAATGCGCATGGTGTGTATGGCCGCCTCTTGTGTGAGAAATATCTCTAAATAATATCATTTTGTATTTGCACTTTGATGTCACCGGGAAATGGTAAGTAACAAAATGGATCATATTTGTTTATATGTTATTTACTATGTCATTCATGTATTACTGCAGAACTAGGGTTAAATGCATTTTTACGAATCCTTATCTGAATTTCGCCTCTTGAAAACTGTTTTATATATTAATATTCCTTTTCCTTATTTTCTTTTTTTAACTTTTCTTTCATTTGTTTTGCAATGTATTGATGTTTGTAGCATAGGTTTCAATAAAGACACTTTATTATTATTATTATTATTATTGTCTTAATCTCATGAATATCAGGAAAACGTCATTCTTTCATGGTCTTTTTCATCTCCGGGGATATATAAAAAATTTCATGGTGCCATGTCGAGTGAATACGGCAGATGTGGAGTCATAATGGTTGTTTTTTTGCCAAAATTTCACAAACAAGCAACAAAGTGAACAACCAACATTAACATTATCAAGCATATGCAACATTATCGTGGTGCAATCACCAGAAGTTTTCTTCTGATTGCTTCATGTAAACGGCATGAAATTGTAGGTCGTATTCTCTTATGCCATTGATATCAAAGAAAACAGTAAGTAAAACCTTCATATTCGAGCGAACTCGGCGACTTTTTTCGGTCCTAGTTTTCAGAATGCTTCCATTTGGGAGGATTGACCTTTAATTTCCACGTCATATCCATAAACCCAATTTAGCCAAAAGTTATGATTTCTTTGAGGTTTGAAAAATTCTGGATTATCGTTGATTTTATTAAGCAGCGTCAAATCGACACTGTTTTCGATCTAAATTCAACAATTTGAGAACAAGGTTTGCTGCTATTCGTCTCATGTCCAAAACGCCCGAAATAATAAGCTAGAGGTAACGAAATGAATCTCCAGCAGTTTCTCTGATAGTGATTCGGTGGTTATCCATATTTATTTTCTTCACCTTTTCGATGTTATTATTAGTTACTGATATACTGGACGCCCAGGACTCTCATCATCTACAACATCTTTGCGGTTCTCTTGGAAACGCTTGTACTACTTGTAAACCACTTGTTATATTCATGAAAAATTTACCAAAGGTAACATTTTACATGTGCAGCACTGTGCTTATTTTATTCTTTACTCAAAACTTATGCAAATTCTTTGCTCTATTTTCTTTTCACGAGAAAGAAATTGCCGTGATACCAAAACACAAATAACCTTATTGACAGCTAGCAATAAACTAAATAATCAGTATCACTACAGGTCGACACCGTGAACGAGTGGCTAAGATGCATGACTACTACTGCAAAGGTCCTGGGTTCGTTTCCCAGCGTAGACGATAGTTTCCGTTGATAATTGAATCTAGGCAACACATGATACGATGTCGGTAATTATAGGAGGAAGGTAAGTAATTTATCATGCACATATATAGGGGTAGATAAAACTTCGGTCCAGTGTGTGCGGGTTTGGTACGCACTATAAAGATCTCTTTACGAGTTAATCAATAAAGGCTGGTAAAGACGAAATTATCTGATACCTTACCTATCAGCGTCGATGGCAGAGGCTCGACGTTAAAACACATAGTCGGTGATAGGCCTAAAAGGCAGAAATAGGCCGACTATAAATACGTATATTACAACAGCAACATGCCTGTAGTTGTCAACATGTTTGGGGGTATACCTGACATCAAAAATTTCACAGTTGGGCTTTTACAACCGGTCAGGTTTCAAAACTCCGCCTATTATCTGATCAAACCTCTTATGTAATACGTATAAAAATAAAAATCGAATTTAACATTGAAAAAGAATTATCCTATTTCAGTTAGTTCATAACCTGTTTCATAACTTTTGATTTATCCATCCAAAAATAGGATTTAGCAGGTAAATATTCTAATATAAAATTACGATAGTTTTCGAATATTATCTCAAATGTTTATAAATATAATACTTCTGTAATTTCCTATCAAATAATTAATACGATTTTGTTCCGCGTTAAGTTCATTAACCAGATATCTAGTTAGTGTTTGTGTCTACGCTACATACTTCTTCCTTACAGCTACATTTTTTTTTACAGTAAAACTAGCTAATCAGTATTAACTCTCCAAGAATAGTAAAATAACAAATGCCATAAGATCATTACTGAATAGTGTGCGGCCAATTCTATCATCAGTACGTTGCTTCATGGTCATAAATCTTTTAAAATTAAAAAAATGTTTATACTACATTTGTTGGAAACAAAAGAATATTTTTTTTACAGAATAGGCGTATTCAAATATGAATACGTGCATGTTCCATAGTAAAGATGATTCATAATATACTTATTTTTGCTTGGATTTTCTTACGTAGTCATTTAAGTACTGTACCAATATCATTTGTCAGGTAGCATTTGTGGGGCAGTATTTAAGTTGTAATTATTTTGGTTTTGTATTTTATTAAACTATGCATAAGTAAGTAGTTTTAGTATTTACTTATCGGTTATCACTCAACTTTCTAGAACCGTGATGCCTGGACATCATAAATTGGCGACGAGGAACGAATAGGAGCAAAAGAAGAGGTTTATTGCAGGCCACAAATTTGCAAACAGCAGAGATCGCAAGTAGCAATCTAATATTTAGAAAAAGAAAAAGGATCTAGGATACACAATGATTTGGAAACATAACTTATATCCTATTGTTTTAGTATAATAATTTCTTGAATGGTAATATGGAAATTGGGATCAGCACAATATTTTACAAGTAATTTCATGAGCAACAAAACGAAAAATCTAGTTTTAATAACTACAATTGCTAATATGTTATACAGAGCTTTAAGACATTTAAATGTTTGCCCACTTTGCAAAAGAATTACCTTTGTGGGAGAGTGTGAAAGATTAAGAAAACATGATGGTTCATAAATATTGGTACTTCACAAATAAAATCAATTTGTACCTAAAAAAAGTAGTGGATAATTGAAAACGCCTGTTGGGTTGTATATTTTAGTGTCCAAATCTTATTTCTCTACTCTAGATGAGCCTTTACGTGACTGCAATGGTTGTGAGATACATCAAGTGATATTCGGTTCCAATCACATATTTTCTAAACATCGTGAAGAAAGTTAATATCCAAGTACTGACGAAGTAATAATAAAATTCAAAGGATGGTTTCCTATTCAAACACTGAACAAGAAGCAAAAAGAGATGTTTTCTTTTTATGGGCTCTAGACGCCAGCGGGCAACTCTTAATGGGCTCAATGCACTTTGCATTTTGTTATGCTCATCTGGTCAAGAGAGACATCTTAATAGCAAATTGGCACCTGTGACGATCTTTAATGACTTAACGGTTATTAAATGAATTTACCTATTTTGCTTGAAAGAAAGGTTGCTGTCCACGTAAAAATTAGCGCTTCTATTACTGGACTGCTTGGTTTGGCATTGGATTGGGGACACCGATAGCAAGTTCGCTTGCACGTTATGTCTGATTGGAGAACATCTGATGTAATTATACTTTTTCGACGGGGGTAGAATGCAATATTGATCCCCAAGATTCCTAACGAATAAAAATACATTTCTTATTGTTAGAAACATTTCATTTCCTAAAGATTTCAGCGGAAATTTCTGCCAGACGATACCAAACCACAATAAATGCTGTTCTCAAAGCCGACCACCAAAAGTTGCTTCTTCTATAAATAAGGACCCACTCAAGCTAGCGTTAATGAGAGACATTTTGTGTCTTATTGCGATAGCTTTCGAGTGAGCATTATAATGCTCAATTAAGTGCCCAAATTATTCGTGCAAGTGAGCTGAATTCAAACGCAAGAATTTGTTTGGCATTTTTAAGTAAACGCCTCCAAAAACAAATTTCATTTATTTTTATTATTTAAAATTAAATTAAATTAAACAAAGTCAGCAATACAATTTTATGCCAGCAAATGACGTATACGTAAATTACTTGCTTTAACCCTTCGGCTGAATCTTGCGAATCTCATGTTATTATCATCTAATCTTTAATTGTGTTCTGTTATTGACATCCATGCTTTATACACCATTTCGTGTATATACGTCTTCGAGGAGAAAGCGAGAAGAACGACGACAAAATAATCAGCAGAGATGACCACGACAAAATTCCCGGGAGGCCCATCAAGCAGCGCTGTTCACTAAAAATCCCGCTCCTTTGTAAACCACACTATAAGCTAAACACCGAATAATCCGTACCAGAAACATCGTCGGACCCATTGCCAAATCAATCTGAGACTCCATAGACTCAGCTAGGTTCACCACTCCCGCCAACAGCACCAGGAGACGTTCCAGTGTCACCGACCCCGTATAAGGATGGTTGTACCACGTCACTTGAGAAGAACATCGTCGCCGACTCTTTCAAGGCATTTTTGGCAACAGCGATTAAGCCGCCACGCGTTCGGTTCATTTCGTCCTGCAACATAGTATTAACTTCTCCAAATTCTCACGCGAGCTAAACGAATCTTTCGTCAATATTTTTCTGAAAATCATTCATATTAAATATCATTGCATACTTAGTTCGCTAATATTTTATCTTTGCTTTTGCTCATGGGAAAGAAGACTTACTAACCATTTTGTATTGAAATTTGATTGAAACAAATGTATCAGTCACTTAACGATTGTGAATAGAGCCACAAATTTATTATAAATACTAAGCCAATAAAATTCAAGTTTAAGGCATGCACATGAACAAAAAAAATTAGTGCCTGTTGCCGCCTGATACCCTATTCACCTAACCGATAAACAGCTTAATACTACAATGGGCCGAATTTAGAAAAATCAGTCCGATCAGAGAAAATACATATCTAGAGTTTCAAGCACGAGTATCTATGTTATAGAAAATTCATATTGTTCATCAGACATAAAGATATTTAAAACAACTAGAACTTATTAATCGAAAAACAAACAACAGACGAAAACAAACACTTTCCTCCACAATACCCTTAGTCTATATTTCAAATCAATAAACATCTACTTGGACAGTCTAGCATGTAAAACTAGAAGATGCATAAGACCAACCAATCCATTCACCCCATTTAACCAGATTCCGTCTTCAGTTTACCATGCGTTGGCCAATGTTTTATAGGTAACTCATAGCTGTCAAGTGAGTGCTATAGCATATCCTTCCTGCAAGTTATTAGGTTAGCAGTACTATTAGTAATTTATCTTCTCACTACCAATCCCAGTCTGATGAGGACGACAAATTCTAAAGCTCCTTCAATAAATTCTGCAATTTCATACGAGATGCAATTTCCTATGAATTCCAAGGAGGGGTTTCGTGGGTACAAGTCTCATATAATTGCGTGCACTGGTACGTTTCGTCATTAGATGATTGACCATGTTTAACTCGTTAAACAGGGTAATGTCTGGAGACTGCAGATTAATCAAATATGCAGACTCAAATATTCATTCATTTTTAAATCAATGTTATTTAAATTGGTGAGTGTCCAGTTAGATGAACATCACATAATAAAATTAATGTTTAGTAATTAATTCATTTCTTACTAATAGAAGATATCTGGAGGAGCTCCTATACTCTTAGATGTCTTTAGTATATATTCGATGTAACAAGTACCCAATTTAGTACTGCTCAAGGTCGATAGGGATATCCAGAGGATGGGAACCATGGTCCCTTTACGCTCAGATATATCTCTCAACAATATTTAATAACAGATTTATATTGGCTTTCAGACCGGTGGAGTTATTTGGAGGATAAGAACTACGGTAATTATACTCCAAGATAATTCCACTAAAATATCTGACTAAAATTCATATTTAAAATCGCTTTACGATTAAAGCAGCAATTGAGAAAATTATGATTTGATGTTGATATTACAGAATTTTATATTTATTGATATTATAGGATTCTATATCAATTATATTTTAATTTATCAGGATTCCTTTAATAAAGAAACCCTCTAAGCCCAGTTATTAAAGCATTCTTCTGGGAAAATACAATAGAAAACTAATACACATGTTCAAAAAAACATCTTGCATGAATGTTGTAATTAAAATATTGATAAGCCCTAGGTGAAATTCTTATTAAACTTCGTATGCACAGTATGTCACATAATCAAACCAACATTTGTTTAAACTAGCATAAATTAGCTTGCATTTTTGTTACATACAAAGTTCATCTGTAATAATTAAACCAGGTAGCACGCGTTGTAGGCAGTGTCATTAATATAAATTAAAATGCATCTATGTGTTAAAGATTCATTTAATTAAATATTGTGTCATTTTTGCAATATACGCATAACTCAGTTATTTATTATTTATAATTACGTATTGTAGATTTCATTATATAAGACTTGGTAATTTTAATAATAAACTATATTTCTTATTTAGATACAAAGCAGTGTGTGTCTATATTTTAACATCCGCTGTTCTAAAATTAGTTACTCCACCCTTACCACTATTTAGCACAGCTTAACACTGCTATCATCGAGCCAACAGGGATAAAAATAGCTATTACGAAGCTCATACTTGTTCATGGTCCTTCAAGCCGGATTTAGCATAGCATAGTTAGTATTTAGCATAGCTAGATACTGTAAAACAAGATTAAATCTGCTATCATCGAGCCAACAATGGTTAAAAATGCTTTTACAAAACTCACACTTGCTCAGACTACCTCCCGCGTAAAATCCGAGGAAAGAACAGATGGATCAGATCCTTCAAAGGAAAGTTGTATAACTCGTACTTCTGCGGGTAGTAGATACATGCTACGTATCCAATATTGTTAATACAAGCTTATCCTCAGTAAGTAATCACTCGGAATTATTTCAGTATAGTTGCTTTTTTGAGGCTTCATTTTTTCTTAGTTGATTAAGTACCAATCTCTGAAATATTTTGCGAAAATTAAGTATCATGTCCGAAAATTTGTAATCTATTTATTGGAAGAAGAAATGTACACGTAAAAGTTTGGAAATCATTATTGTCACGTTTTTTTTTATAAAAATTAGGTTAGGTTATACTGGATAAATATATTCTACTTTGCTTATTTTACCCACCCAACTATCAAAAGGATCGACAAAACATATTTACTAGCTTTTATTTTGGAGGAAAGAATTGATTATGCAATTTATGCATTATAAATTATAATATACAGTATTAAACGTGGCACTATTTTGAATAAAATTGCAAATGTGTACATAAAACTTTTGCAATTTACCTAATAACAATAGACGGTGATAACAAAATTGACAACAAATTTGTAATCAACAAGATTTGTATTTTAATATCAACAAACTAACTGAACCATAGCATTGTAAGAATTAAAACATAACAGAAGATGATTATTACTTTCATTAAATATATTATCTTGTTTAATTGCGCGAGTTAAGTAACAATGAGTAATTTCGATTTTAGGAAACTTTCTCATTGCATTATGATTAAAATAATACTATATAAAGAATTTGATAATAAATTTTTATTGAGTCTCTAGTTTTCCTTCTTTTATCGTTATTGCTCTACTTTCTTATTTTTATTTAATATATATTTGCAACTCTTGAGATATCACTTCGTATACTTTGCAGAAAGGTGTATCTTACGAAAATATATGATAAAATGAAGTACAATGAAACATTTCAAATTTTGCAGGATCTGGATGGAGTAGATCGTTCTGCCCAAACCGGAAAACGTCAACAGCTTACTTTTTCATCAAACAGAAAGCGCCAGTTAAAATATTTTGTTTTCAACATTTCTACCAACGCTGAGTAAAAGTAGCATGAGTTACAAATGTTCGATTGTTCTTATCTGTTTCTTCTTTGCGGATTGGATTAATTTAAAGTAGCAATCCTTAGAAAAACGTGGTGCCTTCTTTTTCTTTTGAATAAATTAGTTGCAATAACAACGTGGGGTATAATGAAAAAGAGTAAAGTGGGGTAAAATGAAAGAGACTTCTTGTTTTCGTTGTGCCTTGATTTTATTTGCAGTATGTTTGTTTTCGACTTACTTTCTTATATTTAATTTTTTTAATATTTGTTTAAATTTTGAAATGAGGAATCTAGTAGGAAAAACTGAAAATGGTTTGTTTTCATCAGCTCATATGAAAAGCTCATATGACTCATATGGCTCATATGACACCAGATCATTTGATGCGATTAAACACGTTTGAGGAATAAGATTTCAATGAGTTAAGCAAGTAGGTACCTAAATAATAAAACAAATTAGATATCTAACCTAGATAATTTTGTTTCTTTATTGTAGATATGATAAATAAGAAGAAAATAAAACAATTGGTTAAGATGTTATGACCAAAATTGACAAGAATTTTATATGGAACATGAAAAACGTGGCAGTCTATCTAATTACCTGTGTTAACTCCTGTAGTCTATCTAATTACCTAATTACCTATCTAATTACCTGTGTGTTACCTGTTGGTTTCGGGCTGTCTACTAAAGCGGTAAGGTTCTTGGCCTATGCAATGAGAGTCGTTATGCAATGCAATGAGAGTAGTTTAATGATATTAAAATTCCAGTGAGCAGGAATTCTAACAAGAAAGCTGGATTAGACTGATTGAGTTGTTTCTTGGAAAGGAATCCCCATCTATAAGCATCAGACAGAGATAGCCGGAGAAGTGTTCACTATCAAAAGACATCATTTTATCATAACACAGTGAACTTGTTTTTTGATAACTCTGTCATGTTAAGATTGAAATTATTTTCTGATGGAAGCAGAATTTAAAATCTCGATAAAATATCCAGACCAATAGTCGTAAATAATCCTACTAAGCTTATCGCTGAAACACTTTGGTAACAATTTGCTGCTTTATAAATGCAATTGAAAATTTTATCTTCTGGTCTTTCGTACAAATTCACTAAGTACTCATTAGGAATATACAATTAACAACATCATGTATAATTTTCGAAATGTAATTATTTCCAGAACTTGTAATGCACCTTATTGGAACATCTTATTGGAACTAAAAATACACCTTATTGGAAATACGCCATGGGGGGATCAGAAACGACTTATTTCGGATAATTAACTAAATACTGGAGAAAAACGTTATATTAAATTTTAAAAATATTATTATTTTCAGAAAAATTCTAAAACTTTACGTTATTCAATATTGGTCTAAAATTGCATCTTATTGACTGGGGTCCGAAACAACATTTTTGAGAAAATTAAATGAAAATTAAATTTTAAAGAAAGCATATATATATCAACATTACGTTGAATCTTGAAAATGTAATTATTTTCAGAATTTTTCAAAAAATTCTTAGACTTTGCGTTTATTTGATAATGATATAAAAATGCACCTTATTGGAAATACGCTATGCAATTATAAACATACAATTATAGTTCTTCAGGAAATTTCCTAAACTTGTTTATTTCATATATGTGTAAAAATATATCTTATTATAAACACGCTATGACAGGTCTGAAACAACTTTTTTGGAAAAAATACATGACTATTGGATAAAAGCATATAGTTGACTATTGGACAATGAACATGATGGCCCCATCCATAGCGTATTTATTATAAGATGCATATCGAATATAGAACACCAATATCGAATAAAGGCAAAGATTAAGACATTTTCTGAAAAATTCTGTAAAAAATTATATTTTCAACATTCAACATAATGTGGATAACTACATGTTCTTATATTTTTCCAAAAAAGCTGTTTCTGACCCCAGCGTGTTTCCAATAAAATATATTTTTACATCTATGTCAAATAAACAAGTTTAAGAAATTTTCTGAAAATATTAACATTTTCAAAATACAACATAATGTTGATAACTTAATGTTCTTATCTATGTTCATTTAATTTTCCAATAAACCTTGCCTCTGCCCCCAGCCATAGGATATTTCTAATAAGATGCGAGGGCTGTTCTGTTTCCATTGAGCCTATTTTTGTAACAAATTTTGTTTGACATTATAATCTAGTTGTTTACAAGTGACACTTGTCAAATATACGTGATTGTTTGTAAGTTACATAAGTTTAAAGTATTCCTTTCGCCAATAAGTTATGGAAATGAACAAGGAGCATTATCGGGCTGTGATTTTATACAATTTCAAGCGTGGCTTAAACCGTAAAGAATGTTTTGAGAACATCAATCGAGTGCTTGATGATAAGTTGTGTTCCTTCGCTACAGTAAAGCCATGGTACAATGAATTTCAACTCGGTCTACTTGCCTTAAATGACAGTTTTCGAGCTCCTAAGCCAAAAACGGCAGTTACAGAAAAAATATTGATCTCATTCGGAACATGATTAGAGAAGACCGGCATTTTACATTCAAGCAATTTTAAAGATTGGTGTCAAAGCAATTAACACTATTTTACATAAACAGTTGAAAGTCCGTAAGCTTTGTTCTCGATGGATTCCCAACAACTTGATTTCAGCTTAAAAAGAGGACCGTGTGAGATGGTGCCGATCTACACTAGATCGCTTTGACCGTGGATCGTCTAATTTGGTGTACAATATCATCACAGGTGACGAAACATGGATATACTACTATGATCCCGAGAAAAAGCAACAATCATCAGTTTGGGTCTTTGAAAATGAGTCAGCTCCAACAAAAGTTGTTCGTGAAAAAAGCTGAAACAAAAAGATGGTCGCCACGTTTTTTGGAATTACTGGGCATGTTTCCAGTGTAGCACTGAAGACAGACGTATTGTTAATTCAGAATGGTACACTACAGTTTGTTTGTCTCAGGTTCTACAAAAGGTTCGCGAAAAACGTCC
>WYDF02081165.1:0-11150 GCA_009867245.2 Adranes taylori | reverse complement strand
ATAGACTTCTTCGACACCATTTGACCCATCAGCATGAAAGTTGGCACATATATGTATTTTTTCAGGGAGAAGGTTTTTATGATACCCATTTTGTTGTAACTCGTCACTAGATAGCGCTGTGACACATCAACTTCTACACCGTTCAAGCGATCTCCATTATTATACATAGGTATCAAGAATATTTTAAACGCGAAAAACTTATGGGGAGCCAACAAGAATGGCGAAAAACCAGAATGGGGAGCCCAATTATACAAAAATCCAGTATATCATCCGTGAGGAAATTCAGTAGAGAGGAAAAATCAAGAGATTAAAAGAGGTCTTCGCATTCGACTGCAAAACGAACCGCACATCAATTGATCAAAACATTTACCCCGAGTGCTGTTCGACATGCGAACGAAGCAAAAAGCCGCAACCCAATGTACTCCAGCATACACACTATTCGGGTGCGAGATAAAGAAGCCCAGAGATTGGAGAATCCCAAATAACCAAATTCTAGCAGAGCCCGAACTTCATGATCAGAGGGTCAATCACATACGAGAGCGAAATCGTCAGTACGTGAAGAAGTATGAAGGAAACACCGCCACGCCGCGTTATGGCGTGGACCAATCCGTAATGATTAGGAATCTTCCAGTGTCCAACCGCGCCGCGATAATCAATGCGGATTTCCTGCCAAAATGGTTAGGGCCATACGTTATCCACAAAATCATTAGTAACAGCATGTATACGGTCATAAAGGACAACCGTACATCGCGTGTGCATGTCAATGATATCCGAGGGTGCAACAAAGACTAAGTAAGACAATGAACAATTAGTTACTAATAAGCTATTGTACATATTTTGTAAATACGCAACAATGAACAATTTTTAAGCAAAGAATTTCAAGGAATAAACGAAGACAGAAGTGCGGAACGCGAAGGGAATTCAATTAGTCAATTTAATGGGGCCGTTTGAAATCGGATTCTCATAAATTCAGTTAATTAATAATCGCAATAAGCAATTCCTTAATAAATCATAAATTAAATGAGAGATCCTCTAATAATATATATATCTAAATTGACTAATCTAATTCATCAAAGAAATATAAATTGTATAATTAAATGTAATCTGATATATATATTAATCAATCAGTTAATATTAGTAAATTAGTTGAATTAAGAAGAAAAAATATATATAAAACCACCTGTATAATCTTATATGTAGAGAAATAAAAGCCAGAAAGAAAACGGTTAAGATGCAAGGTCAACAGCTTCTACAACATACACACTTCAAAACAGCAGACCAGTCACGAGCTAGTAGGAAGCCAGCGGTATATGAACGCGGCAAAAGTTTTATTCTTGCCGAAACGATGAGCGGTTTGCTTTGATCTTATTTGTCATATAGTTTAAGATCTTCGATGTACGTATTTCTTTACGATGGCTAGTTTTTTTTTATGAAGCGCTGTTTTTAACGTATATTTTTCGTTTGTCGGCTTACGCAAGTTCGGACAGGAAATTTCATCCTACCACAATTCTCTGAATATTCGTTAAGCTTTTTACCCTTTTGGCGCGTAACAATCTGATTGGCTATTATTTTTAACGTATTTTTGAGGGAGGCGTTTTTCTGAGATACTTTGATATTTTGTCGCATCAAGCTATTATTTCCACCGCTGGTGACCCACCACTTTTAGAAATCACCACTACTTGCATTTTCACAAGATAACAAAATAATGCAACTCTGATCCTTAAATTTTCTTAACCTATCAGGAAGAGACCTTTGATTGGCCGGAAGTATAACCTTACTAAAACTTTTGTAGCAGAGGCTTTTTTCTAACTCCACCTTTTTTTGCGGCAGACGCCATCGAAAGCCATCGGCTTATGCAAAACACCACAGCTCAACGAATGCTTCCCTTGCCAGAAAATTCGCATAAAAGGAGAGTTCCAGGCCATAATCAGGAGAGACGCAATTTTCGAGTTGTTGTCTTTGAATGGCTGCGAGAACCCAATCGCGGTAGTCCATAGCTTTAATTCTGAAATAAGACCTAGTCAATTCCTTTTGGTCAGCGAGAATGATCGCAGTCATCAATCGATCTGATCTTAAAGCGTTCTAGTAAAATTTAAAATATTCAAACAACATATTAAATCTACGAATAAATAAATTAAGTGAATTAAAATTCTACAAAATAAAATTCAACTACTACAAAACTTCTACGAAACAAATAAAAGGTTAAGTATCAGACGACACATCTTCAGAAGAATCTTTCGATTCCCAAATAATTATCATTTTCTTCTGCTCTTATTCTTATTTTGTTATTTCCCAATGTCCTTGACATCGACGCAAATTATGAAGAGCAACACCTAGTGAGCACCAACCGGTCGAAGGGACAAGAGACATCATCAATGCCAGTTTAAGTACTTTGGCAGAAGTCAAAACACATTCCGTCGGCGCCAAGAAGTAGTCAATATACACAGCATCATTATCCAACAGAAAAAAGTCAATTATCATACCGTTTCAATGCATTTCTACACCGGCGCGTATATCTACGAAAATCCTACCACCACAGCGCATCGATTCAATTCGACTTCATCTACGTATTCAATCAAGAATCATTTATTTAATTCTGTCAACTTCAACGCTGTTGGTACAGAGGAGATGCTCATCCCAGGGCCGTACTCATAAATGAATAAATCTAATACAATATATACGATCATATTTAGTTCGTCACGCTTTATTTGCTTTATTATTTCGGATGGAAGAAGAGAACTGGATAAATCTAACAAATTTTGAATTATATTTAGAATCAACATTATTGTCATTCATTTAAAATCGCACTTCGAGGCTTATTTTTGAAGTTATAAATACTAGAACAATAAACCAAACTATTGAAACTTGTTATTGCCTTTCTGTTTTTATCATATATATGAATTGTGTATTTTATTATAAAAATTAAGCAATTAGAAAAACAACGAATTCCTAACCCAACCCTGAATCTCATGCAAGAGCAAATTATGTTACAAACAGAATAAAATATAAAAAGCAGTATAGTGGTCATAAACAAATTACGATCCTGCTTTGATTAATTCTGTACCAAGTAAACCGCAACAATACATACAGAGGAATCCCCTGAGCTGTGCGTATAACTTGACCATTTGGAATAGTTTTCTATTAATTACCAATAACAAAGTAATTAATGGGGATTTAATTTTATAAGTCTTTTATTCAGTCGGTCGTTCCTTTCACATTATATTTATTTTATTTTTTCCTAACTGACTGAAAAATATCAGCAACCGACTTCAAGAAAAGCAAAGCACGACCATTTCAACGCCTCTACTACATCTATGAAATTGTAGAAAATCATACACCTGAAAAATATTTTGAAATTCAGGTGTTTATCGTCATGATTGATAATATACTACCTACATTAGCTGAACGCATGGAAGAATACCATGAATTGACCAGTGCATTTGCAATACTTCGGCAATTAAAATCTTTAACGGCAGGAGAGATCTTGAAAAGAACTCCAATTGTCGTCAGTGCTTGCCCAGAGGATGTGGAAGACAGTCTGGGCAACGAATTGGTGCATTTTACTGAGCTTCTCAAAATTGATGTGGCTGATATTATTGATAGCAAAAAGCATGAGGCTTTGGATCTTTAATTTTATTAACTATTAACGGCAAATTCATTAGAATCCGTGTTTCCCAAATGTAGAAATAGTGTTACATTTACTTGAGTTTGATGATCACCAACTGCAGTGGAGAACGTTCTATTTCAACATTAAAGCGCAATAAAAATAAGTTAAGGAACACAATGGGACAAGAACGTCGGAATGACCTCACTTTAATAAACATTGAAAATGAGTTACTGTTTTATTTTATATCTTAAACTTTAATGCCTATAGGAAATCTATCTTGTTCACAAGGCTGTCTTAATGCAGTACTGGGAATAACTATACAACGAGGTTGTTTGAGATGGAGAATTACAAACTTAAGATAATCTTAGTGAACCGTAAAATATTATACATAAAACTAAAATTATATAGGAATCGATATGGCTATTGAAAGTTTTACAACATATTTCTTT
Organism: Adranes taylori; assembly: GCA_009867245.2. Classification (NCBI taxonomy): domain Eukaryota; kingdom Metazoa; phylum Arthropoda; class Insecta; order Coleoptera; family Staphylinidae; genus Adranes; species Adranes taylori. Next base: position 7,094 of record WYDF02081165.1, on the reverse strand, counting down.
CATTTCTAAAGGAATTTAAAACGTAGAACTTCTAGTCAATAAATAAATATTAATTAAAAATAAAATTGGTAACCTTAAGACATCGTATTTATCTTGAAATCCATAATGCCGCATAGAAACAAAAGATTTTTGTTCTGTTACGTCTTTTTGCTTTTTAACAAATTAGAAACCTACATAAGCATTCTTGCAAAACATGAAACAATATATCTAAGTATCTTCTAATGTTGCATCACTAACAACTAATTGTTAATTTCGAAGATTATTATAATTTAAGTAGATTCTACACACACATGTACAATACAAGTGTTTATCCTGAGGGAGTCAAATTACGTTCGTCCTACTTTAGATCCTACTTAGTTCCTTGTTTGTTTGTTTGCTTCTTTGCTTGTTTGCTTACTTTTTTTGCTTGCCTTTTTCTTGTTTGTCTGTTTGCTTGTTTGCGTGTTTGCTTGCTTGTTTGCTTGATTGTTTTCCTGCTTGTTTGCTTGCTTGTTTGATAACTTATTTGCTTGCTTGCTTATTTGATAACTTATTTGCTTGCTTGCTTGTTTGATTGCTTGCGTGTTTGTTTGCAGGTTTGCTTGTTTGCTTTCTTCATTGTTTGCTTGCTTGTTTGATTGCTTGTTTGATTGCTTATTTGCTTGTTTGATTGCTTATTTGCTTGCTTGCTTGCTTGTTTGCTTGCATGTTTGCTTGCTTGCTTGTTTGCTTTCTTCCTTGTTTGCTTGCTTGATTGTTTGCTTCTTTGTTTGCTTATTTGCTTGTTTGTTTGATTGTTTGCTTATTTGCTTGTTTGTTTGTTTGTTTGCTTGTTCACTTGCTTGTTTGGTAGCTTGTTTGCTTGCTTGTTTGCTTGCTTGCTTATTTGCTTGTTTGCTTGCATGTTCGATAGTTTGCTTGTATGCTTATTTGTTGGTTTATTTGCTTCTTTGTTTGTTTGTTTGTATGTTTGTTTGTTTGTTTGCATCTGTGTCCTCTATGATCTTAGAAACCACAAAAGCAATCGAAGCCATATTCACACCATAGCTTCGGTTGGTGTTAACTTAGGTTTCTATTTTGGTTAGATTCCTGTGCTGGTAATTTCTTATATAATAATAATACTGGAAATATATTTAAATTTAACACTTCAAATGTATTCGACATTTATCGGTATCATATTTCAATTCCTTCCTTTTGTTAAAAATTAAGTGAGATGTTTAACTACTTATACAGGACAATGTCTGGAGAATACAGATTCATGAAATCTGTAGGCTGTTTATATATTTTTTATTAGCTTGAAATATGATTTGACAAATCAATGCTCATTAAAATTGGTAAAAAAAGAGAAAAGGGAACGTTCATTATAAATCGTCAGGATACTAGTTCCTAGGCCATTACATAGTTTAACACCTTATATATTGTTGTTTGTGAATTCATTCACGGTAACAGGGGATATTTGGAGGATGAAAACCATGGTTCCTATACTCCAAAATATCTCTAAAAATATTCAATGTAACCAATTTATTACTTGCTCCCAAATCGATGAGATTATCTGGAAGATGAGAGCAACTGTACTTATACTCCGAGATATCTCCAAAATAGCACCTGACTTTATTTCTTGTTGAGGGTGTTTGGAGGATAGGGAGGTGAAGTGCCCATACTCCAATACATGGCCAGAAATTGTATAAGTTAAATTAACAGGGTTAACACATGTTGTTAAACCTGTTAACAACATATTGTTAAATTAACATATGTTGTTTTGTTTATTTATTTTTTCTTCCAAAAATAATCTACTGGTATTTGCCCCCGCTTGTATTTAATACAGCATCTAGTTACTTTATCTAGGTCTTGCTGAAGTCTGTTAACGTCTTTTACTTCTTTTATTTGTCTGTATGTTAGACAGTCATCTGCAAAGATTCTGGTTGTACTAGTGAGGCCCTGACTGATGTCACCCATACATATAACAAAAAGCATAGGCCCAAACACACTACCTTGCGGTACCCCCGACGTTATTAAGCTTTAGTCCGATGTTTTATCTCCTACTTTGTTTCCTCTATTTAGAATATTTTCTAGAATAGCGCATTCTAGAATATTTTCTATAACACCTGGCATCGTTCAACGGACTTTGTTCCCATGCATAGCTTTTACGTTCAATTGATTTGTTTAAGATGTAATTAATTAGTATAGGGTATAATCAGTAACTAATATTTATCTTTGTACATTGATCATAAAATAGATCTATCGTAAGTTACCCGATGACTGTCCCCTTATCTAAAATGTCACAATGCTAAACCTTTTATGGCGTCTAATTATTTTAACGTATTTTCCATATTTGTGAGTACTTAATGCCCAATCTTAGGACCAGTATTGCTTTTGATATATTTGATATTAGTAATGCGAATAAGCGTCTATATGCCGATGACCCTACATTTTTTTCACGGATACATCTCTGGAAGGTTTAGAAAATGCTAGATCCTCAACAGAAGCTGATGCTTCTATGTGGTATACACAAAATAGACTGCATTTAAATAACGATAAGACACAGAATATGCTTTTCTGCATTAACAAAATAAATACAGATTCGTATAATACTGAAAAAGCTGTAAAATTCTTAGGTGTACATACAGATAATAAATTAACCTGAAGGAGCTTATTACGCTTGTGTCACTTGCGCCTGTCATACGCAATAACAGTATGGGGTCGTAGCAGTCAGTGTCCTTGCGTTTTTAGGCTAGAGAAGAGCTATTCGTATTGTGGCTGGTCTCTCTTAGAGACAGGATTGTTTGCGAGCCTTTGGAGACTTGGGAATATTAACATTGCCCTCACTTTATATTTTAGTATCTGTTCTGCAAACTAAACGTAATCTTATTAGATATGACATGTCATCTCACATCTATAATACGAGAAATAAAAATATGCCTCGCCCGCCACAAATACGGGTAATAAAATCAGAAAATCAGCGTCATTTCTTAGGATTGGGATTCTATAATAACCTACCGCGAAATTTCCAACTTGTTGACATCGATGTATTAAAAGCCAAATTAAAAGAATATCTGCTTTCAAAGTGTTATTACTCTTATAATAATTTTCTTTCAGAAATGCATATTATAAATATTTAGTGATGAGTTCTGTTCTGTACTATTTAAGTATTTCTTGAGTCAACAATTGTGACTTTTAAAATTTTATTATTTATTACATCACACAATGGTAGAATCGGCTACTACTGTTATTATTCTTAAAATCTTGATATAAACTTTGGATATTTCTTAATTCGTTTTTATTTCTTCTGTAACTCTTTCATTGTTTTCCATAATCAGTTGATTTGCTTGTTGTTATGCCTTATCGACGTGATGCTATCTTCACACCCTTCACAAAACCATAATATGTCAGATTCTGATTTTCTTATAATCAAGTATTTGTCCTCTGGCATATTAATACAAGAAATATTATACCATTTCCACATTGTCCATCACATTAAATCCAACTTCCTTTGACACTACCGTCATTTGCTTTTTTATTACTACATAATCCATATTTTTCTGACGACCGATATATGAACGAACCTGCCCCGTCCGTCATGATGGAGTTCTTTAACAATTTAGTTCTTTAACTTAAAATATTAAGATTTTGTAGTAGTTCTGATGATGGCTTCAATTATCGAATGACTTCTGCTGTTTCCTACTGAAGTCACTCGATAATTGAAGAAGGAACTCAGTGTAGTAAATATTTTTATCATTCATCTACTTTTTAAGCGAAGAAATATAGAAAAAGTAAACTTATATTCCAGTGAAACAGTGTATATGGAGAATGATTACAATGAATATTTTTGTAATCAACACCTTCAATCATTTACGCCATTACATATCTTAGTGTGAAAAATTGAGAAATCAATGAAAGCAAGATATGCGGCATTTTGTGCGTTTCTTGACATAGAGCAGACTTTTGATAACATTCGTATGAAACCATAGAGAAAGCAGCACGCAATAAGGGCTTTTCAGAACATATAATTGCGTGGATCAATTTAATGTTGCAAAACCGGAAGGTAAGTGCACGTTTAGGGCAGAAGACTATCACAGTCAGAGCAACTAGGGGATGTCCACAAGGGGGAGTTCTGTCACCACTACTGTGGTCTATTGTAGTTGACAATCTAATGCACACTGTAGTAATAACCGGTCATTAAGTATGGGTGTGTCTTGACCTAATGCTGATAAAGCAAGGCAAACATGACACAATGGTGTCTACAGAGTGCTTTTCAACCAAATGGTGTAGAGAAAATAGACTAAGCATCAACCTCAATAAAGTGTCGGTTGTACCATTCACAAGGAGGAAGAAACTTGATTTAAGAGCATTGTCCTGAATGGTACAACAATCATGACAAAATGGGAAGTCAAATATTTGATACAGCAATAGGTCACCGGAGCCTTATATGCTTGCAAAAAGCTTTTCGGTAAAACATGGGGTCTACAACCAAAAATGGTACAATGGACTTATACACAAAATGTAAGACCTATCGTAGCGTCCGGAACTCTAATCTGGGGGTCCAAAGTGGAGCAGAATAAGACTCAGAGCTTACTACAAAAACTACAAAGAACTGCATGTCTGAGCATAACTGGGGCAATGTCTACAACTGTGTTAGAATCATTGATTGGACCACTTAATAAAAACGGAGTCCCTCGTACACGTCACAATTATTGCCAGGACAACAAAACTGAATACCGGCAACCTCACAGGGCACGTAGAAAACCACTTAGAAAACCTTAGAAAACCCGAAGTGGCACAACTCACCGATTGCAGGTAAGATTGCTGCATTCCACTAAGGTTGAACTTTGAACAACCATTTGAGGTTGCTATTCCTCTGGAAGAAGGTCCCAAATCAAAAGCATCTCACTGTAACAAAGTCTCACTGTAACAAAGTATGTTACTTTACAAGATAAAAGTATCTATAAATTACGTAATCCTATAGTAAAGAAATAAAATAGATTAAATAAATAAATTATGTGAAACCCCGTACTGGGACACAGCCAGTTATTAAATTTAAACGCATTTATAGTGAATAATAAAAAACACGAAGGAGTCGCGTTCTCATACATTATCTGCCTGCTGTATAGCAGAGTATTATATTGCTTCACTGTGCCTGTGTGGTATGAACCCGCTGAGCGTTGTGTTTGTATGCTTCCGTATATGATAGAAAGGTATATAGAAGTATTGATTTAACAGAGTCCGATAATAATTAATTTATGCATTGACTTGCCGTGTAATGCATGGGTACACCCGTTACATATGTACGCTGGCTATGAATAATATATACGTCTGTTTTCCGTGCTTATGCGAGAGGCGTACGCTCACTTCACTGTTCTCTGTGGAGACCGCATCTAGAACAAAATAATGTGTTTGACTGGTTATCGCTACTGCAAATACTGCCAAGAGAGGAATTGTGCGTTAGGGTGGAATTAATACCGAGATTTACATTGGATTGTGTGGGGAAACGGAATCGAGTAACAAATGTCGTATGGATGACTACACACTGACCCGTATAATAGAGCAAAAATTGAGTGACGGCTCTATAAATAGCGAGATTTTGAATAGAATTATTTAGTTCCTAATTTTGATAACTCGAAGAAAGCCGCCCAGTAGCGGGCGCTAGCAGAGTGACCAGCCAAGACAGCCAAACTGAGACAATGGGCAGAACGACAGTTGCCGAGATAATAGCACATTTGGTGAGAGATTTTATATACCGCATACTGTTTTATTTATCGCATGGATTTTCTTCCTACCCTTCCATTAATCTAGAGTATACAGCGCCTATACAACTAGAGTGTATACTTCTCACCTGTGCGTTTCAGGGTTAGTTTTAATAACTCAACCACAGTAACACTGATGCGGATCACCCACCATGATATGTTAAAGTTTTCCTGAAAATTTGATCAAAATTGGTAGAGCGGTTTAGAAGTTCCCACTTCTTTGCTGAACATTCCTCAAATGCGATACGACGTATTCTATCAACTTTATATAAGATTGTCTAATGGACAATGAGACGCACATAAAATAAGGAACATCAAAGCATATGTAAACCTCTTTCCCTCCTTTTGAGTAGTATAGATTTAAACACGTGAGATAAGTGCAGCATATTTTCCATCGTATATTGTTTTCTCTTTTTGCTGAGCTTAGTGATTATCCTGCGTGCAGGTACACATGCATTTCCGCTTCAGTGCAAAAGCATTAGCACACTTAATGCACACGGATATGTTTGCTCCCTTCAGGACTAGATTTTAATAGAAACAGTGCTGTACACAAGTCAATACAGGGAAGTTCAGTGCACTGTAAAACTATATTAGGATATAAATGATTAACTTAATACTAATTTAAATTATTTATAACAATTTAAGTTATACGTTTAAGGACTAAATTATAAATCCTTAATTTGTGTAAATAAATATTTATAAGTAGCAATATTTTTATTCTCCTCTAAATGAATTTTAAATATAAAAAAACACAAAATTAAAAAGAATGTTATAAATATTGCAAAAACTGAAGATATACAGGTGTCCCTATAAGCGACACCTCGGAAGATTATGGGTTTCTTATAGACGACAATAAAACTTAACTTCAGATTATTATAAGCAGTATATACAGTTGTCCTAAATATGATAAAACACATCAAAATGATGTTTTTTTAAATGTATCGTCCTATATATTTTTATACACCGTTTCTAAAGAGTTTCTTCTGGAAGCTATTTTGCTAAAATGCGCCGTTGCCAAGTTATTGCCATAAGGAAATTTTTTATGAGGCTAAAGTTATTATAAATATTTTATTGTTCAAAAATGTTTCGAAATTTGATACTAGAAAGTATAAATGTCTACTATTTTTTTTTTGTTTAAATAGTTTTGATACTTTTTGTAAATTTGGAAATAAATAGCCTTGAATTTTCAATTTTTCAAACACATTTTTCTCTTTATTTTAAATAGGACTACCATTACATTGTACCATTACAGTGTTTTTTGTACCATTACAATTCGGCAAATGAAATAGTTTTGAATGAAAAACGAGTTTAATATAAAATAATTAAAGTTTCATATATTTCTGAATATCCAACTTTCCATGATTATTTACAGTT
>WYDF02081154.1:0-11150 GCA_009867245.2 Adranes taylori | reverse complement strand
CCCTTACAATCAATTGAGGAATGTGCGGAAGATCCCCAACGTGCAGGATGCATATGGGACCGGAAGAAGAAGAAGAAGAACAGGTGCATAATTTGTTTACGCAGTAAATAATTGCGCAGTAATAATTGGTTTTAAAATCAGTATTCAATATACGACGCTGAGGCAGGTACGGATCGAAGAATAACGAGCGTAGTGGAATCCAAAAAAAAACTGTTACAAATGATTTTTAATAATGCAAGTTTGTTGTTAGAACATAATTTCAAACGATTCGCTAAAATAAATCGAGTTACAAAAAATAAAAAAAAATTACGTTGTATTACATTGCTATTAAAGACATTGTATTAAAGTTAAGTATGTTACCTATGCAATAAAAATTTTCTCTAAATTGTTTTAATGTTATCGGAAATAACAATACTAAAGGAAATTAAAAAATATCTTTTGGTTAATATTTAAAAGACGGCTCTGAAAATTACGACGCTGAATTTTGTTATTTGTTTGTTTTCTAATTATCTCAATATTTCCCCATGTGTCCCACATTCATCTACTTTAGGAGGTAGCAATACTGTCCGTATTAAAAAGTACACACCCTGTATACAAACATGTGTAAAGGGTTAAATTTGTGGATACGAGAAATGTTATAGGAACAAATATTTCACATTTTCCGAAATCTATAAGCAAATACTATTTCAACTTAAAAAATGTCATTATCAGTGACGGGTCCAAATTATAATCTTAGAAGGAACTCAAATTGACCGCACTTAGAATTGACCGACATATTAGGGCTCAAACTGACCGCACATATATTGAATTCACATACTTGTATTTAATCTGTAACTATGATATGAATTTGAAATGAAATGTGTGTTTGAGCTCAAATAACCACCTCCGCTAAATCCGTCAGTGAATTCTAAATTTCAAAGGTAACATGATGTCTTCATCAGGTTATATCATAGATCTCCATAAAACAATATTCGACTCGATAAATTTCATAATATATTCTGAATAGCGGTAGATAAAAAAGTCCATGAATTTAATTTAATATTTTGTTTCAGCCCATATCTGTGCAATCGAGTTTAAAGGACGAAAATAAAGTGAGAATAATTGTTGAACACTTTGGATACGCGCTTAATACAACACCTTCACTGCTGCCATTCGAAATAGGTAGGACTATGCGCAACAGAATCGAAGAAATGTTCAAAGGCAAAAACTTTTATGCAGTAGTAGATTATACATATGTTGCAGTTAAAGGAACGGAATATATTGAGATACACAGTACTAAAAACCGTTCAGTATTACTTTATACCAACTAACATGTATTCATAAAGCAATGACTTGAAACTAATTGAACATACTTCTTGTAAACCTCTAACTATAAAAAATGCATTACTATTTAAATGTATCATTCTTATTCTTATCAGGATATAGATGATTAATAAATATCAGTCAAGAAATATAGACTTTTATTGCCATGTAGGACTTTTCAAGTCCGAGTACCCGAATTCGTCCCCGGCGAATCCAATTGTAAATACTCGGACCCGATACCCGATCTGAGACTCGACGAGCCTCGGGTTTTTTAACAATTGAATTAAAATTTTCACTTTTTTATAATATGTGAATGTATATATAATCATCGAGTCTGGCCCTGCGTCGTATTTATACTTTAAATAAAAAATAATTGCTCTTAAATATTAAAAATACTAAAATGTATTAAGTATTTTAGTATTTTTTGGTACGTATAAAATACTTTTTTTACCTTGTTTTCTCTGTTTGTTTATTTTTTTCTTTCGGTACATTTATTGTACTGATGGTGTATTAACTGTACTGAACTATATGTAAATGATTTATATACATATAATTATACATATATAATACGTCATAATAACCAGTTCATAATTTTTCATATATCAAAATTTCTAAATTTTGTATTCTTAATAAATGTAATAAATATTTAAAAAAAAAATTTTACTTTGCACTAAACCTGGACCCGAAAAATAATTGTAGACTCGACTTGGACTCGCTGAATATAAAAAGAACGGATATTCCCAAACTGAATAACACACAAGCCCATTTCTTACATGTAAACATTTTTTTCACACACAGTTATATGTACAACTAAAATCACTGTATCTTTTGACGTCATTAAAACTAATCTAGAAAACTGATAGTGGACCATAGTCTAAATAGTATACAATTTTACTCAAATTCTTTTGCTTCATCTTCCTTTGGACAAAGTTTGGGTCCACTTCCCAAAACTTTTCAAAGGAACGTGCTAAAAATTGCTATTCAAAAGACATCGACATCTGTTTCTATTACCCGAAATTAAGGGAGATTTGCGAACAATTTTTTCTCGATACATAAGTCACTTTTCTTTCGCTACATCTGATCATAGGTATAAATAAAACTATGGAGTTTCAATATACAGTAGACTCCCTCTAGTTCGGCCACGTTGGGACCAGACCCTAGGCCGAACTAACCGTAGGCCTACTCATACATGTAAGCCTATACATCAGTAATACGAAACACATGAAGATAGAAGCACTTATTTAATTTCTTTATGTACATACATATATGTATACATTATAAACTCATGGTTATTTGACAATAAATAACAAGACACAAAAATATTTTCAAACTATTAAAACTATAAATGAAACTAACTGTAAAACTTAGCTTAATTCGCGTATAAAAAAAATGAATAGCTTTAAAAGAAATCAGTTATTCTTTTCTGAATTTTAACTTCAATTGGCTTTTTATGTGCGAATTCACGCCATTGTTTAACAAACATAACATCTACTGCGGTTGCCTCCTTCTGTTGCTCAATGTATGCAGCAGCTAGTTGCAATGATGCTTTTCCCTCAGCAGGGCTTATTTTATCCACGTCATCATCCGCCTCATCAACAGCTTCAACTTCTTCATCATTATCCTGATTAATAATCGACTGGGCGATTTCGTTGTCATTTACAATTTCATTATCCAGTTCATTTCAATAGATATCCACTCTACAACATCTTGTCCCACAATATTTTCACAATTGGGCAGTAGGTGAAGATCATTTAGTAAAGTTTCGCTGTCGTTCAGAATCAAGAAGGTTAGGGTTACTATCTGATGAATTGTCTTCACTCCTTGTCACAATTTTTTCCACATTTGTGCTTTCATTACTTTCTAGTTTACCTAGGATCTCACAAAGAAGGTTTCGGCGATACTTTCTCTTCAAGTATTCTATGACCTCTTGGTCCATCGGTTGCTGAACGCTAATCATCTCAGGTGGCAGAAACAAGAGCTTTATGCCACATCAAGGTCGTTTGGGTGGGTAGGCGCATTGTCAAGAACAAGCAGTGCTTTGGAAGGCAATTTCAACCTCGACAAATGATTTTTCATTTTAGGGATGACTTCACAAATAACCCACTTTTTGAACAAATATGTGTCAATCCATGCCGATTTTTGTGCCCGGTAGTACACTGACAATGTTGACATATTCACCTTTTTAAAGGCTCTAGGTTCTGCTGATTTACCAATAACAAAGAGCGGTATTTTATGTGTACCTGAAGCATTAGAGCACATCGCCACCGTGATTCTTTCCTTGCTGATTTTTCTTGCGACGTAGCAAATGTTTTCCTCGACAATAGTTTGACAAAGTTTAATCGAGTTTCGTCGATATGGTAGACTTGCTCCGGACTTAGATTATTTTCAGCAATTAGATTTTCGGAAAAAAACAGGAGACCCTGTAGTATCTGCTGAGAGTTTTTCGCCACATACTCAAAAAAAAATGTACACCGTGTCGTTTTTTCCAACGTGAGAGCCATCCTTCACTAGCCACGAAAGATCTGGAAGTTTGGAATATAGAACAGCTGCTTTTACTTTTAAAATTGGTCCACTGATCGGCGTACCTCTTCTACGTTCCTGTATGAATCATAACCACAGAGCTTCGTCAACCAATTCATGTTTAGGCTTTTTCAGGATACAACGAGTTGAAAGCACTTTTTCTGTTTCAATTTGTGTAAAATAACTCTCTATGGATTTTCTATTTCGATGCCAATCATTCACTGTGTTTTTATCAACACTGAAATCATTACAAATACTTTGCACAGATTCACCTTTATCGATTCGCTCTAGAGCTTGTAGTCTTTGTTCCATAGTCACAAATGTATGTTTTCGTTTAGCACTAATTTTCTAAATCAAAAACAACGGTACAGAATGCACTGAACAATACAGTACATATGTATACTGTAGAAGAAAGTACACTTAATAGACGTCCGCACAATAACAGCAACTATTCAGTACTAGTGCAAACTGATTTCATTTGAATGTAGAATTTACGTATGATCCACGGATAGCGATGATCGCAAGTTACGCGGTCGAGATATCCGGAGACCGATGTACCCGGAAGCTGAACTAACCGAGGTCGAACTAGAGGGAGTCTACTGTATATCTATAGATATAAATCTCACTATTACAGCTACTCCGTAGACTTGGCAAACATGGGGTCATAAAATCCGAGCCTCAGAAATCACGTACCAAACTAAAATTTTGACAGCTTTAATTCGTTCGGCTAATTTTCAATATTAGAAAAGTAAAATCCATTATATATTGTTGCCTTTCAGTTCAGAATATTACAATATGAAATACTTCTGAACATCGAGTGTGGAAATAGAGAAAATGAGTTTGAAGTTGATAAAAAGGTTATTGAGAGTAGAAAGGTCAGCGCTAGGGACGATTGTGATACGAAAGAGTTGAATGAGTATAAATGCTGGATAAATGGAGTAAAAAAAAGGGCGAGGAATCAGAGCAGGGACATGGTAGTAGATAAGGAGAGAATGGTAAAAAAGTGTATATGAAGATGAATTAATGTGGACTGAATCAATGTTTGGGAAGGCAAATGAAAAAAAAGTAGTGTGTAATTCTATTTGAATTTAAGTTGTTTAGTTTATTTATTCTGAGTATTAGGTTAATAGAGATGTGTATGGAAGTATTTCAAACACTTCCTTCTTTTACATTAAAGTTAACCATTTCTACATTTCTCTAGGATGTCGATTAGATTAGATAGACCTTTATATAATTATATCTTTGTCATAACATAATACTACCATAACATACACTCAGCAACCACACATTCTCTCTACCTAACAGAATATCTCCATCCTTCTACCTCACTTCTTCCGAATCAACCATATAAATATTAAATAAATTCGCGCTCAGGGAATATCCTTCTCTCACGTCTTTATTAAATGTAACCATTCAGACACATGTTACCTACTATCGCTCGTATCACTGAGCTTTCATACCTCCTTCCAATCATCAGCCTCATTCTTTCCGATAATCCTACTTCTTCCATTCTATCCCATAATCTCGCCCTCGACAAGTAATCAAACGTAGATTTTAGATTAAAGGACGGATATAACTTCTTTCCTCTGCTTATTTCCAGGTTTACTATTTAATTTAATGTTACAATATTATCCGCTGTTCCTTTTTTCCTTGACAAATCAAGTGTTTCACAATACTCGATGTTATTTTCATTTCTTCATCAACCTTCTTTGTTTATCACCCTCGCAAATCTGTACGTAGCAATCATAATAATTATCCCTCTGGAATTTCTTAAATCACTCTTCTCACCAACATATACCTTCCACACGTCTACAAGCAACTCATCAGGCGCATAAGCATTTTCCTCTCTCGCCTTAAGTATTATTACCGCAACTTCTTCCTCCACATTATTTGTCGACCCGTATTTCGTGCACTACCCTCTCCTGTTCCATTACTTGTCCTAAATCTCCTCTACTTTTTTCCCAATCTATCAAAGTGATATGGCATTCCTTTTGGCCCTTATTGAAGAACTTCCATATGCTCCCTCCCGCTTTATACTATTAAATTCCTCCCTACTTTCTTCTTCCTAGCTATTTTTGTTTTTTGTTTCATCTCCTTTATCCATAATGTCTTGGCTTCCTCATACTTTTCCTATTCCTCACAAACCTCAGCGTGTTTGTCCCATACCTTTTTTTCAATCACTTCTCATTATATACCTTACATTTTCATTTTTCTATTTGCCCGTCTTTCACATTTAATCTCTTTTTAACTTCCTCTGTTACACAGTTCCCCTAGGCTTCCCCCAGTCCACATTGCTGATCAATTCCGTGCAGTTTGTCCTTGTAATTTCTTATATAAACGTGCCGATTCTGACAATAATCAACACTCTCGGTATTTATCTTCTCTTTCAAATTATTTATGTCCTATTTTACCTCCAGCGGAAAATTTAAGGTTCATATCTGGTCCCAACTTTCATGCTTATAAACATATCTTTCGCTCTCTCATCCACCAACAAATAGTCAATTATGGATCCTCCTCCTTTACCCTTGTATATATAAACTCTCCTTCTTAGTCGCCATCCATACAGTCATTCCCCACCACCATCCCTTCTTTCTACGACAATTCTAGCTGATTCCTTCCGACCGCATTTATAATATTATCCTTCGATCTTCATTGCGTTTACTTATCCTCGATGCCTGCGTTATGCTCACCAATTCTCGAATTAAAATGTCCCCTTATAGCTAATATATCTATCCCTTCCCCATTTTTTTCCAATAACTTCTCTAATTTTCTTTTTGCAAAATTTTTGCAAACACTTCTCACATATGCAATTAAAAAGTGTAAGAGGTCTTGTATAAAACTTCAAATGCTATACCCAGTAATTTTTTTCAGTTATGACTTTTTTCATGTAGCCACTCATTATAAAATGTCAAGAAAATAATGTACTGTTCAGGGCAAACATATTCTGTTAATAGTTGTTGCAACAAGGTCCATGAATGTATAAATATTAAACTGTTTTTCGTCAGACATTCATTTTATCAGTTATTTGCTCATTATCAATTGTAAAGATATTCTATAGGACATATTTTAGCAACCATAAATTTTCTTTAGATTGACAATCCAGTTTTCGTTCACATTTTTCTATAAATGTGATATAAATTAGTGCCACCATTAAAGACCATTGATGTTTTGATTAAAATGGCTATGAATCGTTAACCTCTGTTAAAATTATGGTACTCTGCAAGGATTATAAATGCGACAATACGGGGATATTCCCAGAACGTTTGATGACGCTACGTTGTTTAGTATTTGTTTGACAGCCATCAATAGTGAACGCTGTCAGTGAATTTGTAGACATGGAAAAAATTGGTAATCGTTATGTGATACAATACTTTCATTTGAAAGGCCTCAGTCCAACCAATATTAAAATGGAGCTAGATTCTACTCAGGGGGAGTTTGCTCCTTCGTTTACAACAGTAAAATATTGTGTGACAGAGTTATAACGAGGCCGTATGAGTTGCTAAGACGAACAGCACAGTGGCCTACCAAATGAGATGGTCACGCCAGAAATGGTGAAGAAAATCAATAAAATGGTATTGGATGACCGTCGTCTGAAAGTACGCTAGCCAGCAGATATGATAGGCATTTCAAAAATTGATGTACATCGCACATTGACTAAAAATTTGAACAAGATAAAGCTGTGGGCAAGATGGGTGCCACGATTACTAACGATGAAACTAAAATAGCATCGTGAGAATGTTTTAGCGAAGTTTCACAGCAATACAGGCAAGGGTTTGCGTCAATTCATAACCATGAATGAAACATCGGTCCATCATTTAACATCTAAGATGAAGGACCAGTCAAAACAATGGACTGAAAGGGGAACATCAGCACTAAAAAGGCGAGGACAGTTCCATCTACAGGTAAGGTCATGGCGTCAGTTTTTTGGAATGCGCGTGGGATAATTTTCATTGATTATCTGCAGAAAGGAGAAACGATCAACGACAAGTATTATGAGAATTTGCATCTATGCGAACTATAGTATCATGCTGATGAGAAAAAAGTTTTGTTTCATCAACAAAATGCACCAATTCACCGAACCGTTATCGTGATGGCCAAAACCAATGCAGTTGCCCTATTCAGCCGATTTAGCCCCTTCGGATTATTTTCTGGTCTTCCAACATGAAAAATAGCTCGGTGGTAAGAGTTGCCAACAATGAAAAGGTGGAGTCTGGGGTAGATGGCTATTTTGAGGAGCTCGACAATTCTCACTATAACCAGAGTATCGAAGGAACTGAACATCGCTGGGAAAAATGTATCGAACTAACATGAGACTATGTATTTTTTTGTATTTCCTGTTAGGTCGGTTACTTCTGGGACTAAATATAGGATATTCATAATATAGGATGTGTATAGGTTCGAATATAAGATGTTCAGTTGTTTCAATATTCTTGAGATGCCCTGTTTCGACAGAAAAACTTTTATTCGATAGTCTCTCTGAATATGAAACATGTTTTATTTGATACAGAATTTTCCGATTATAATATTTGGCAGTGGGCGTGCAGTGACTACACGACAGTTTAAAGGTTTACAAAAATTAGGGTGTAAAACAATTATATTAAAACCAAACATATTTTTATTGTGTCCATTATAATGGGACATACTTACAGCACACATTTGCAGTTCCGGACTAAAACAAATATCCGGATTAAATTCTCTTTTTGTAGTATAAAAACATAAAATTTCTTATAATCCCTTATTTCATTCGCTCTAAACCATGTATACAACATAAGTGGATGGTACATTATACTAAGCAAAAGTTTAATATAAAAAAAAAAAATATTTTTTTACATAAATTTATAAATATATTTTTTTACATAAATTCATGATTTATCAGATTGTGTAAATGTGTACAATAATAAAGATTGCTAGAGGTATGCTCCGTACTAGCTAGATCTATTTATTAAACATTTATTGCAATATTGATGAATGAAGGATAATAGTAAGAAAATAAATAGATTATTTACTTAACGTAGTTTTAATAATTATTAATTTATCTTATTAGATTATAAAAATAACTTTTTTAGTTTAATAAAGAAATCGAAACACAACTGATACGGATTATCATTTATGATATCTATACATATATAAAGAAATGTAATTAGGATAAATTTATAGTCATATAAATTAAAATAACATTTTCACGATAATTATATTCTTAAAATATTCATAATAGTTATAAAAAAGCGTTAGAGGAAGTCTTCAGAATGCATTTTGCCTTATTTATTTCGGTAATTTTATTACTTATAACAAGCAAGACTGGCGGTACTGATAATGACATATTGGACCAAAGCGATCGATTTACTACCAGTAGATGGATTTCGGGGATGCTTCTAACAAATATACAAGACGTAAGATATTAATTATTATATCATACATTTATATAGAGATTTATGCTAGATTAAGGATTCATAAAAAATTTCGATTGTCATATTTTGATTCATATCGCACAACTACGTAATACACTGAAATAATAAATTAATTATAAGCTTTTAACTCTTATAAATGTGCTCAGTAAACTGAGTTAACTTTAGTTTTATAGCTTGTATCCATTAGGAAGATTTTCGATTTAATTTTATCCATTTGAAAGATACAAGTACGTACTAAACTGCATTTGCAATTTACTTCTAAAAGCATATACGTACTTGCATTAAATTTTATATACCCTATCCTTCATATATTTGCAATACAACGTACATATATGATATGTGAATATAAATTAATTATAAGCTCTTATAACTCTTATAAATCTACTTAGGAAACAGAGTTGACTTTAGTTACAGAGCTCGTTTGTATATTTCTGTAAAATTTTTCGAGCTCTGAGTTGAAAAAGTGGGTACTGAAAAATGTCAATCCGTATTCATAACCGGGAAAAGTATTAACTAAGAACAAAGTTATATTTAATCATTTTAATAATTAATAATTTTAGTAAAACTAATAATATTGAATATATTTGTTAGGTGAATTTTAAACAGTTTATAAAAACTGGTAATGTTGTTAATAAAAACTTGTTTGCCGTGCAAGGCCGACACCCTGCCTACTATAGTTTTATCAGTTGTTTAATCTTCGCATGGACTGATCTGATTTGAACTGATTTGATCTGATCTGATTTTATCTGATATTATCTGATTTTATCTGATTTGAATTGATTTGAACTGATTTGACCTGATTTGATCTGATTTTATATGATTAGAACTGATTTGAATTGATTTAATCTGTTTTGAACTGATTTGATCTGATTTGAACTGATTTAATCTGATTTGATATGATTTGATCTGATTTTATCTGACTTGATCTAATTTTATCTGATTTGTTTTGAAAGATTTTATCTGATTTAATATGATTTCATCTGATTTTATCTGATTTTATCTGATTCGATCTGATTTTGATCTGATTTGACCCAACTTGATCTAATTTGATTTCATTTATTTTGATTTGATCTGATTTGATATGATTTGATATGATTTGATCTGAATTAATCTGATTTGATCTCATTTGATCGGATTTGATCTGATCTTATTTGATCTTATTTGATCTGATATGATCTGATTTGATTTGTTTGAAGTAATTTGATATTGTTTGATCAGATTTAAACTGATTTCATTTAATTCTGATTTGATTTGTACAGCCGCGGCTTTGCCGCGAGAAGCGATATGGCCTAACAAAATATGTCTTCCCATATTCTCGTGTTGCCGGATTCCCGTGTTCCTGCTTTAAGTATATCAACACACGCGCGTATTCGAATGCAACGCTGCGTAAAAATTTCAATAAATATGTGTTTCGGCATTCGTGTTCCCGTATTCCCGATCTACAACAAACTTCACAGGGGATCACTCGCTATGCTATGTTAAACTTATCCGAAAAATTTGATCGAAATCGGTTGAGCGGTTTAGAAATCAATTTTTATTCCTTATTCCCGTATTCCCGATCTACACCAAACTTCACAGAATTATCCACTATGTTAAAGTTTTCCTGAAAATTTTATCGAAATTTTATCGAAATTGGTCTCTATAATTTCTATCCGATTAATTAAATGAAATGTCGTACATATAGTTTACGTACATTTATGCGTATGGAAAATCCAGATAAAATCTAATAAACCCCCAACCCTAAAATTTCTTTACCCTAAAATAAATTTTTATCTTTATAATACTTACACTTGATTCAGTAAACTCTACAATCACTAAACAATGATTACAACAAAAAAAAATTGTTAAAATCCAGAACCCCCAACCCTAAATTTCTTTACACTTTAAAATATGATTAGTTGTTGGCTTTTCGTTATATAT
>WYDF02081143.1:0-11151 GCA_009867245.2 Adranes taylori | reverse complement strand
CTATTTTAAAAATCTGTCTTCATTCGCGAGCAGAGGGCCTCGCAAAATGAATCTTGCCCACATAAATTTATGATCTTACGCCGCCACTGTCTACAGTAATTAATATATGATTGATTTAGTCCGTATAAGTAGATATATTTATATGCCACTGTACAGTTTATCAAAGTACAAATAATACACAATAATATAATGTACACAAAAGCCGACTATAGAAACAAATACCTACGAAACAGTGGGAAATTGAGCATGCTAAACCTTTCTAAGAAACTCACACATAACAACGCACAATAACTTAATTTAAAAGCTTTATTGTGGGTAAGTAATCACTATCTCATTTGTATATAAATTGTACGTAAATGGTTAATTAGACTTTACCACGTTTTTCCGGTCGCGATTGATTGACCAACTTTGTCTGGCCGATTATTCACTAAGATAAATAATTGTGCATCTTTAGTTAAATGTATTAACTAATTATGGTTTTCTAATCTAAAGATGGATAAAAATACACTTTACAATACCTTCGTTCTAGGTCGAGAGATGACTTAGCCACTTATACACTACGAAGAAAATCCCTTCCTGCTTGTCTTAGGGTACTTAAGTCATTTCGGACAAAAACCGATTTAACCACTTATTCACTGAGTATGCAGATATTTGTAATGCTTTTTAACCCACAGACCACTTTTAACTTTTATTTATTTTATGCAAAAAGTTTAAGAATTTAATATTTATTTTATGCAAAAGTGCAATTGGAAATATTTTTTGCAAAATTAAATCTATGATTCAAAAAAGATTCTATCAAAAATAAGAAAGACCCTCGTATATACTCGAATATTTACATATTTATTTAAAAAAATGACTGTGTTTTCCAAGATGAAAAAATATTTGAATTGCTATTGATACATTTTGAAGCAAAAAAACAAAACTCCGAACAGATTATTTTTGTATTGCATACGAAACAATCACACTTCATGCGTCCCTGCTTGCGACGCCTTATTTAACTATCAAAGCATTACCACGTAAAATAATAGATTTTACCTTTGGAAAAGCAACAATCCCTATGTCTATAGTTAGTGAAAATGCGATTAGCTTGCATCGATATATAAACTCAAACCAATGTTAAAGACCCTGCATTTCGCGTCGATACAACCCACTCAGACAACTTAATGCGCTATTTCCCAAAGTAACCTAATGTGTCTGCAATATGAGTCAAATAAAGCGCAAGATAAATTATTATAAATTAAGAGAGAACTATCATATTTAAGATCATTGAATTAAATACACATCAAATAATTTAAGTTAACAAGATGCATCAACTACTTAGATCATGTTTTCGGTTGTTTAACAATCTAGCGTGCTTATTTAGATCAACTACTTGAATGATCTATTAATTTAATGTTTAATTATTAAAGTGTATCTAAATAATAGGAACCTTATTCAAAAATTAATTGTTTACATTTAGCATTTAATAGTACAAGTTGTGAATATCTTTTAATCAAATTTAATATTTTAGTTGGAATTTTTAGCGCAAACTTAATTTAAAATGTGTTTTATATTAAACAATAAATTGTTTTTTACGTGGAGCCTTTTATTCGGTAAGTTTGTAGAAATAATTTATATTTTATTTTCACTGCATTAAAATCAATTTTTCAATAGTTTTTTTAATTCAATTCACATTTCGAAAAATTTTTGGTAATGAAAATTTTTATTTCATTACCAAATTGTTAAAAATTTTCTTGACTCAACTATTTTTCACCAACCAATAGACTACAACCCGATTTGGAACAGTCTTTATATTTGATGAGAACGGAACTATAAATGTTCTGTAAATCTAGTATGTAGATTCATACAGTCCCGAAACGTCTGATGAGACAATTAAATTCAAATATATGTTGAAAATGTAGATATTAGACATCGATTAACCAACCCACATAGTCTATTGCTTCCTGAAAAAGAGTTTAAGCATCAGAAATGGAGCTTCTACAAATTTTATGTAATTTTTAATTTTACATAATTTATGCAAAAAAACTGCAATTTATATCAAAAGCTGTAATTTACTATAAATTTTCTGTAATTTACTAATTGAGTAAAATTGGACATGGAAGGAGGGGACATATTAGAGGATAGGGAAGTGAGGAGAGGGGAGTGGTGAAAAGGATGTCGATTGATAAATGAAGAAAAGAGAAGTAGGAGGGGAGAAAGAGTAATCTTCCCTTCTCACAAGAGGGAGATATTGCAACTTAAGTATATTGTAACTTTTATTTAATTTATATGCCAATAAATGTTATTTATTTATACGAGGGTGGTTTGACATAAATCTAGCCTTCGATAGATGGCGTTACATGACAGAGAACGTATATTAGTTTTGACATCTGCCATCCAACATATGACAAAATTTGAAACACAAAGAACAATTATACACAAATATTTGGATATGTAAAAGCTATTGAGGAATTCGGAGAAGCTTTTCGCGAAGATAAAACGTGATCCGAAGGATTTATTTCGTCGATACGTGACTATTGATGAAACGTGGGTCCATTACTATACGGCAGAAACAAAGGAACTGTCAAAGCAGTGGAGAATAAGCGGTGAAGGCCCACCGAAGAAGCCAAAGACAACCCGATCAATCGGTAAGGTGGTGGCGACGGTATTTTGGGATTTTTCTTATTGATTGTATGGCAAAGGGTAAAACCATAACTGGCGATTACTACGTATTATTGGTCCGTTTAGACGCCGATTTGAAAAAAAAAATCGTCCTAGTTTCGCTCGCAAAAAGTTCTCTTCCATCATGACAACGCACCCGCTCCGAATTGATCGACCACTCACCGTATTCACCAGATCTAGCCCCTTGCGACTTCCTCCTGTTCGCAAACCTAAAAAAATGGCTCGGAGTACGCCGTTTTGCACCAAACGATGAAGTGGTGACCTAAACTACCCACTATTTTGAAGAGTTCGAACAAAATTACTTTTCGGATGGGATGAAGAAGTTGGAAAGTCGTCTTAAAAAGTGCATTGTCTTAAAAGGATACTATGTTAAAAAATAAATGATGAAAAACAAAAATCGTGCGTTTTCTTAATTAGGCTATATTTCCGTCAAACCACCCTCGTACTATAAATAGTGTAAAAAATCATGTGTCGCAACTGGTCTAGCACAAACGTGTTGTGTTATAGAAATAAATTAACTTTGCTGAGATCTAAAAATTAGTTGAGAGATAATTAAGTACTGTGTAAACTTTAACACAGAGGATTTAAATAAATGGACATTGCAACAAATTCGAGCAGGAGAAGAAAAACAATGACGAGCTAGTATGCGGAGAGTAACCTCGAAATCCCTCAGAATTTTTTCAGTAATCTAGTACCGGAGAGATTAAGAGGTGATAATCGGATGGTGTAATATCAGGATTAACGCTTGAAAGAAGAATAACTTCCCATTCTAAATTTGGAAGGTTCTATGGGTAATGTTTAGTGCGTGCGATTTTGCGTTGTCTTGCTATAGTAGGATATCTTCTATCGACGACTGATCAAGACAGGTAATTTTTCAATTAAGCCGAATGAGTAGTGAACTGTAGATAGTATCGTCTTGAAGTTTTCAATTACTAAGGAACCAAGGTCGTATTTTCCCGGAGATAGTTTCATATGATAATGTGGGTAGTATTCAGTATTCTTACCATCTCGTGACGTCAATTTTCTTGAGTATCATTATCAAGTTCTGTCAGTAAGCATATTTGAAACGGCCCTCAAGGCCAAGATTATTGGGGCGTGTAAAACACTATTGAAACTTACCAATGCTCATTGAATCAGAAAAAACAGAATTGATGTTTGTATGGGTCTCTCTTGCGTTGAAACCGCTTCAAAGTTAGTTCAGTATCTTCTTCTTCCTCACCCTGTCATCGTCTACTAGACATAGACCTCTTCCATCCTTTTCCATGCCAATTTGACGCATGCTGTCTGTAGCCATGTCTTTCCTGTAGCTTTCTGAATATCGTCCAGCGATCTCAGTTAATGTCTTCACGCTCCTCTTTGTGGTCATGGATCTCCATTGAACGTTTCAGTCATTACGTCTTCTCTTGCGACGTGTCCTGCCCACCAACGCCATTATTGGCTCGCAATCCGCCCAATTACATCGGTCACCTTAGTGCGTCTTCGGTCTTTTCATTTTGCTCTGATCCCGTATGCTGACTCCCAGCATCGCACTTGCCATCACTCTTTGGCACACTCGAAGTCTGTTGGTATTATATGGTGTGAGCGTTATGGTTTCAAGGCCGTAAGTTGCCACTGGTAGTTCACATGACACGTAACCTTTCTCTTCAAATTAATGGGCACTGTTCGATCCCTGAGGATGAATCCAAGTTTCTCGTAAGCCGCCCACGCAACTCCCACTCTCCTAGTTACTTCTGCCGTCTGGGTTTCTTTCCGCAGTTTGATGTTATAGCTGATGTATACATAGTGATCAACCACTTCCAGGGTTATTTGTTTAATCGTACATTGGATTGTGTCAGGACTGAAAATCTTCATCTTCTGCATGTTCATCCTCAGTCCCACCTTTATTGAGGCCTTCTCTAGATGTTCGAGTATGTTCTTCAGCTCCCCGGGGTTGCTACTTATGAGGACGATATCGTCGGCGAACCATAGATGGGTTAGGTATATGTCATCTATGTTTATGCCTTTTTCTTCCCATTTGAGTGCTTAGTACGGCATATAATGGCTTAAATAAGCTTCGTTAAATACTTGATTAAAAACAAATTCAACAATACATACTCAATTAAAAGTCATGGCAAAGATTTTTTATTTCAAACTTTAAATTCGTTTACATTTATTTAGGCGCAAGCAGTAAAGAGCTCATTTTTTAAGTTATTTACTTTATATAAAAAATACAATATACTTTAATGTCTAGATTAATTAATCATAAAGCAATTCTTTTACATAGAATAATTGATGAAATATACATGCACGATCAGGACCATTACACGAAAATAAAATATAGTAAGAGGGTTAAGGAAATGACAAGTAGGAAAATAAAACATGATGTAGAAACATACGGCGTTAAAATATGGGTAGATTCGTATAGGCCTACACCTACATTCCAAAAGTACCCTTCTAAATCAAGAAGCATTAGCTAAATTATACTTAATTCCGTTATATTTCCGTAGGGTGCTAGTTAAATGATTCAATATTAAAGACAAAATCTTTTCTACTTGTATGAAAGAAAAGCTGTCTCTATAGAAATATAAATTGCTTAAATTCTAGATTAGAGTACATAATTTTATAAGGCAAAAGCTTTGAGTTTTGGTAAGAGCTCTCTCAAAAGTTTGATATTTACTGACAGAAAATAAACAATATTCTTATCTACTTTGCCATAAATGGAAATATAGGTTAATTTCGATTATAAAAGTGATAGTTGGAGCAACATAAATAAATTTCGAAAATATTTTAGAAACCTGTTTTCTTATATATTAACATATTTAGATAGCCTCGTTGATTGCCTTAAAACTTATACCAATATTTTGGAGCCAATTTAATTTAGAACGCTTAATTCATTCTGCATTCACTGCACTGTACGAACCACTGCATGAATCCCAATGGTTAAGGCAGAAACCAAATCAATTTTAATCGAAACGAGAAGATTCACAATAAAAAAATGCAAATCCCTTTTCTGGTAGAGGTTGCCAATCTACTTATTGAAACAAGAGCCAAATCAGAAATTAACAAACTCAAGTCGTTGCCTATTTAGACATCAACGCAAACCTCCTTTGATCCAAAGCAAATAAGTTTTGCAGACATAAGAAATACAAAGTGTCAAAATACCAAGGATAACAAAAACAACAGGGAAAAGAGGGGCAGGGAGAGGGAGAGAGGGGCAGGGACAATGGAATTACAAAAATAGCGAAGTGAATCAAATGTGCAAAATGCCCAATTTTGTACATCTATAGTAAATCCTTTAAAAAAGCAGCAAAATCTTTGGAAACAGCACAAGTAAAATATTGAACCGATTTTACTCAAATATATTACAAAAACAAATTCTATAGTCTCGTTACGAGAAAAAATTGCCAAAAACCCAGAGCATGCAAAGATTTACCGAATCATTGAAATACACTGACACTGCTTGAGCATCCCCGGGTTATAATTATATATTTTCATACCCCCCTCCTCCCATATTTTTTGAATTCTTATCATAGAAAAACAAGCACACATAATTTTAACGACATTCGAATGTGAACTATTCGATTGGGAACAATGATCGCTGAGTGAATTAGTGACTGAATGAATTAGGGAAGTAATGAAATCAATTAGTAAGTGGGATTTAAATCGTTAAAATGGATTTTTCTTTTGAAAATGCAAACGCGTTACCTCCCTCCTTCCACTCCCACGATCTTATTATGCTTCCTAAGGGAGGCATACTGGTTGCTAAAGATGTCCAAGTGGTTGAGACGTCCTGCTCTATGAATATGAAGTGGTACTGATGTAAATGTATGCATTAAAAATCAACTTTTCAGGATTGTCAACAATCAATTCCTTAAAAATAACGTATTTTCATGTACCACGAGAAGCTTCAAATAACGCTAATTTGATTTGTCGTTATGATTTGGAAGGAGACACATTGTATGATGTTAAATGGTTCAAAGATGATGAAAACTTTTTCAGGTAATAATATTCAGGTAAAGCCGTAATGATCAAAACAACAATCATTTCATCTAAATGTTGCATAATTTTATTTATTTCTAGATGTATGCTGAACGGACAAACGCATGCATATGAAAGGATTGGAATCACGCACAAAATCGTGGACAGTAAGTACAGTAAACCAGGGTCATGCAATTTACATTTGATAAATCTTGATTCCCAATCGGCCGGCGTATACAGGTGTGACGTCACCACTGAAGCACCCACATTTAAAAGCGATGCTAGATTAGATGAAATGAAAGTGGTCCGTTATCCCGATGAACACTTAATATCAACCAAATTACAGAACGCGGATTTCGAACCATACATACCCGATTGGATACAAAGTCATGAAAATAAAGATTCAGAAGAGGAAAATGAAGAACGGGAAAGATCTACATTTGAATTAAATGATGTTTATTCTAGATCTACGATACTCGCTAACACTTACTTACATCAGATTTTATTTACCTTGCAGTTTTTATATTTATTGTATTAATATAAGTTACTCAATAATATTTAGTACATTATTCATCTATTGTGAACTGTAAGTGACCCGGCCTCATTGTTGAGCTGACAGGGCTGAGTTTGATTTGTAAGTATCCACAAAAATAGTAAAGGCCTTTTTTATTTCCTGTAGGTATTCGTAGGGCATTTTTGATAATTTAATTCACTCCATTTTTACGTTTCTCTTATTCACTATCGCAAAATCAAAAACAATATTTTTCAATTACTTCCATATCAGACTAATTGTGATTTCATCAGTCTTATTTTAAGGAATTATAAAAAATGTGAAACGTTGCTACTATATGGTACTCTAAAGTTGATATATTTTACTTCTTATAAATGTAGACCTTCATGGGTTAAACGATAAAGATCTTTGATGTACACAATATTGAATGTTATGGCTTTGTTATGTTGTACAATGTTACACTGGTTTTATTGTTATAAACAATAGTCAATAGTAAATTTATGGAAAGGGATTAGACGAGCTGTGCTGAATTCTTCTGTCTAGCACTCCGAGAACACAAATAAATTAAACAGTAATTTTCTGGTCTACTACGAGCACCAAGTTGGTTAAAATAATAAAGTATTTGAGAAGAAAATTTATTTATTACAACAAACTGAACACTTAATGGTCCGCTGAGGCTCACTTCGCAATTTTCTTTTCATAATTGCACACACATTCTTGATGGGATTAAAATCTGGATGTTTTAATCCCAGGATTCTGGATAGCCAATTTAGAACACTGATTGCATTTTCCTGCAATCATTTTGAAGTAGTTCGTACGACATGGCAAGGGGCGCCATCTTTGAAATTTGCAGTTCTCGTTTTCAGTTAACATGTCTACAGATAACTTTTCCAACACCACGCGCCGATATGCAACCCCACATCATTAAACTTGCAGGAAACTTTACTGTGCTTTATAGATAATCTTTGTGATATAAACCTCATATTTAGTATGAATACCCCTAAATTTGATTTATGTGTAGGTGATACACATAAATCAAATTTAGATTCGTCACTAATTAAGATATTATCTGATTGATTTTCTCTCCTGTTGCGTTTCGCTATTTTGCGGCCACTTTGGCAAAAATAATTTTGCATGATTCAGAAAATTAAGATACTTTCTTTTTGATAATTTTCACATAGCAAAAACAATACTGTTGAATAATAATAGAACTTAAATCGATTCAAAACTCATTTAATTATCAATAAGTAAATCACGTTACCATGAATTTGTATTAAATATAAACAAATAATCTAAATGCATTAAATATTTGTATCTTATATGTGCTATAAAATGCAAAAACTAATAAACTTAAATTACGATTACTCAAAAAATATAATACAAGGATTGCTCCCTTGCCGGTGAGCAATCCTGGCTACATCTAAAAACAAATTTTGTTTCGACACTTTAACCTCGTGTGTTCAAAACTCAATTATAGTAACAATTATTAAAAATACTTGATTGTCTTTAAAATACATTATTTCAAAATATGATCCAACCAAAATAGTGCATGAAAAAAGTTGTAAAAGAAAATCAAAGAACTTCCTAGGCGAAGGACTGCATTAGTTTTAGAATAATGCAATCCATGGCGAGTATGGCTACTCGCCATAGATTGAAAATGTGAATATACAAAACAACATTGACAAAATGAGTAATTCGTCGTATCGTTCGATTAACAAATGTTGAACATAGAAAACATGTTTTCGAGATTGATTACAAACGAATACAAGAAAAATGCATTGATTGTGCAAAAATCTGCTATGAAATATTATAAACAAAAGTGTTTTGTCAACATATTGTGTAGTAATATACTACACTGAGTGAAAAAAACACATTTCTTGCTATAATTTTTCTGTGCTCATTGCTATAATTTTACTGTGATAAAAATAATAGAATTTGGCACTTCCATTTCCCCAAATTGCATTAAAATTGTTATAAACAAATTTGGAGAAAACAATAAATTGTACACACGAAGATAAACCAATTAACTATAATAAACACAACTAATACTATATACGTATTACCATTTAAGATAAAGTAAATTAAAAGTCTATATAACAATCAACGATATCATTCATCAATAAAATTTACATAACCATTCACTCAATTTAATTTATATTCATTTGGTCACTTATTTGTACCTTTCAGTTGATACATTAAAATTAAATCCGTAATAATACATAACTAAATATCGAAACAAAAAAATAAAGCGTTATAAAAAAATGTAAAAATTAAAAGTCTCTAAGTACTATATGGACTCAAACAATTGATATACAGTGGTGTTCATAAACATAGCGCCACGTATAGTAAACCAATTTCAATAAATAATCTTTATTTTACTTCACTGCCGATGTCACTTAAAGACAGTAGCAGCAATTCATATCAAGTGATGAGTTCCTTTCAAAACAAATGTGATGAGTTCCTTTCAAAAACGTTATGTAATAGATACAACCAAATCATTAATTGTTACCAACATAGATACCATAGACTGTAAAATACTGGTAATATAAAATTATGAACAGCATCTTCATGGTATGGTGTAGGTCTGTAGGTTCAATTTATTGGATTAAAAATATAATGGGTTTAAATTTATATATTCATATTCTTTAAAATATCATGCTGACGTTGAGAACAATATTGAAATTATTATTCTTCATTGGTAGATTCCATCTACAGAAAGGGAATACTCATATATCAACATGCCACTTATATAGAACATTAAAAATAAGATCTCCAAAAAAGGTGAAAAAACTTAAGGATTATACCATGGCCTTCTGAGTCACTCGACCTTAATCCGATTGAGAACTTGTGGAAGATTTAAAGAGTGCTGTTTCTATAGTATATTTTAAATAATTTAGTAGGTAAATATCGGTTGCCTTGTTATTATTATTGATGAAATAGAAATGTAAAGTTTGATGGGATATTAAATATTTGTTAGTTATGCTGAATGTAATTTATATATATTTAATAATAATAACCCACGCTTAATAAGAAGAATCATATCAATAATTGGCGATGAGGATCGTGTCATCGGGTCTCAACAATTATGAGATTAATTGTTACAATTTTACAATTGTTACAATTTTATTTAGTAAATAAAATTGAAGAAGACATAAAGGTACCGTTATTCATTACGTTAATTGGGTCAAAATCATATCTAGTTTTAAAAAATTTACTGTCTGCAATTAATCCAAAAGATTGCAAATTTGAGGACATTTTTAAAGTATTTACGGAACATTATTCTCCAAAGAAAAATGTTATTTTTGATAGATTTAAATTCAATAAACGAAATCAGAATTTAAATGTAAGTATTGGTGATTATATAATAATATTAAAGAAATTGTTCGCATCATGTGAGTTTGGCACATTTTTGAACGAAGCACTTAGAGATAGATTTATTGTGGGTATTGAAAGTGGAATAATAAAAGATATATTGTGACAGAGGGAAAAAATTATTACATAATACTAATGAATTGGAAAATGTGCGTAAAGTTAATAAATTTGAATCATCTAATATCGGTAATGTAGAAAATAAAATACTAGTCATCAAAGAAAAGAAAAATGTAGCTCAACCTACAACTATATAAATGGAATGTTATCGATGTGGAAGGCAGCATAATCCGTCCACGTGTCCAGCAAAAAATTGGCAATGTTACCATTGTAAGAAAGATGGTCATACGTCAATAAAAGTATAGAAAAAAGAAGACAAATATTCATGAAGTATCAGAAGAAACGGTGTCTGAGGAAGAAAACAAAGAAGTCAACAAATAAATAATCAATTCTATTGAGTCAAATAGAAATAGTAAATTTAGATTAACAAATCATAATCAGTCTAATGTAGTAATATCGAACAATATTATGTCGCTTGCTAATAAGTCGAACAAAGTTAAATAAAAAATGGGTTTTTGGTAATGTCAGAGGACCCGAAAAAATAATATGCCTGCTTCGATTTTAATCCGATTATAAGGGTCGAACAAGCGTTG
>WYDF02081132.1:0-11151 GCA_009867245.2 Adranes taylori | reverse complement strand
ATAGATAGATAGATAGATAGATAGATAGATAGATAGATAGATAGATAGATAGATAGATAGATAGATAGATAGATAGTGGTCTATAAGCTAGCGGGTCAGCTTTATTTTTAGTGTTTTTCTTGATCAGGACAAGTTTCCCTTGTTTCCACCTTGCTTCCGGCTTGGGGCCATTTTGCTGCCACCATAATTTCATTGTAGGTCTCCGTCAGTGTTTCCGGTCTTTCCGCTGCCAATAATTCGGTTATTATGTCAGGAAAATTATCTACTAGCGGTGTTTTGCTACTTGCCATGACTCTTGCCTGCTTTTATAATTTATGCCGCTTCAATTAATTTTATTGTTTCTACGTTCAGTAGTGCGTCCTTTCGTTTTTGTTATCTTAGCGCTGTGCTGTGGGAATAAGGGACTAACGAACATCTCCATCTTCTTCCGCGTCTGAATCGTTCCCAACCTCTGTTTCAGTTTTTTCCTGTTTCCCCAGAAGTCTGAGTTTACAGCATGTTGCTGCTCACTCCAGCATCCTTCCTTGCTTTTTGTTATTAGGTTCTTTATTATCATTCTCTTCGTTTTTGTGTCTCTTGCGGGTCATTTTCCTTTTGGGCATCGATTCTAAGAGTGGACCAACTATAACAATTTTTAACATTGACAAAAAATGAAATGCAATTTTGAAATTTTCGCTTTAATATTTTCATATTTTCAATGTTATTTTGCCGTTTGGATTTGGAATTCCATTTTTCAAGTCTTAGGTACATTCTGGTTTTGCTAAGAGAGAACTTGGAATGTAGGCATACTTTTACCACTCTCCTCTACTTTCCTTTTAGTAACCTGCTAAAACCGGTAACAGTTCTGACTAAAAGATAGAAATACGGAATCCATGACTGTTTCCTTATAAATATCATTTGTGTTTAGTCTCCTTCTTTCTTCGCATTTATCATGACATAATATCGAAGAATTTAAATAAACGTAACACCAACAATGATTGCAGAATATCCTTATTATTATTACACTTATTATTATTATTATTATTATTATGTGGCCTACGGAATTTAAGCCAAATAAATACTTCTTCTTCTTCGTCGTCTTGAATAAACCTAAGATTTTCGTAATCTCTTATTGAAAATTCTTAGGATGGATCTAAATATATTTGAATTTTTGTTTAAATTAGATTTGTAAGAAATATGTTCACGCTGTTTGTAATACTGTGGTTTCTTTAGAAAACGCATTTCAATGTCGCCAATTACTTAGCTTGTCATTGATATTGTACAGTTTGTTTTAGGTAATATTTATTTTATTTATTTAACCAAATAGATAGATAGATAGATAGATAGATAGATAGATAGATAAAATTTCAGTCTAATAAAGAAAATAGTCACAATATTATTCAAAACAATAATATACAAAATAAGAATTTGTTTATTTAGCAGCATTATATTATTTGTTTAAGATACAGAATACACACTAAACTATAAATATGTAGCACAATGAACTGTACAATAGCTATCAAGCTCGCAACATCGCATAAATGTTTATGATATTACACAGATGACAGACAGTTGCATGAGATATTTTACCACGTGTAGCAGTATATTGTAGTATTGGTCGTTTTGTACATGTGCTTTTGCAAAGCAAAATCTCTATTGGTTAAGCATTAGCTGATTTATAGGCATGTGACTACGACATTTAAACTGAATGTAACTCTTTATCTCTTTCTAATTTCGTTTCTTTTTCTGGAGTTTCGCTAAGTTATTATGTGCCATACTTGGCGTATATCTTTTACAATTATGAACCAATTACTCCATTTCATTTTGTTCTCTAAATGTAGCGTTAACACTTTAGTTGGCATTATTTTTTCTCCAATATGATGTATGCTGGTATACCTATAGTGATGGTATAACTATACTACCCCGTTTAAAGTTTCGTCCAATAGAAAATACTTTTTTGTGGTTCTTTTATTATAAGAAGTTTTGAATACGAGGTATATTTGTGATTTATAATATCATTTTGATAAACAGTTGTAAATTTGATATTTTATTATGTATTATTTGCAATATCTAATTTTTTGCAGGCATCAGTGAAAATTTCAACTTTTAATAATGTTATAGCAGGTATAGTTGAAATTCGTTAGACACAATTAATGCTATTTTCTATAGCTGTACCCTGCAGAAACTCTTCAATAGCAATCAGTTCCTTCGAACAAATCCATCCGTGTAGGCGTGTTTCGCGATTTTATTTTGTCGTTTATGCTGCCTTACGATTTAGTTAGTAGGCATTGATATGATATAAATATGCACATATATACAAATGCAGGTATATATATATATATATATATATATATATAGAAGCGCAATGGAACTACGTATCTGACACTCACAATATTCCGTGTCAAAATGACAAGCGTATAAAATCGATGGCAGTTGATTCATAGAATATTGTTTTCGATGAAATTAAGATTCCTTTAGATACGAAATTATTGATATAGTTTTTAACGAGGGTCCTATCTTTCAATATTAGCGTATATAACAGACAATTATTAAACTTCAATTGAGGTTGGACTTCGGAAGTGTTTAATGAATTTACACATTTTGCACCTCTGGTGGTATCGTCATTATACCGGTGTACCAAACTTCGAAAGCCTTTGAATGATCACTAGACTATTTTTTACCTGTGAAAGAGAAACTTTTGTACATCAATCAAACTAGTTTTATTTTTTTCTAAGAACAGATAATACAATTGGAATACTATATTGTAACGATAGGATTTGTCATTCTATAGGATTTGAATACTATATATTGTATAAATTAAATCATACTGTATACAGTTTTGTAAAATAAAGAACGAAGATACAGTTTTAAGCAATAGTTGCTAAATGATAAATGTTATTTGAGACAGGAAGTATGAGTTAAACATTTAGTGGTGAAACAATAGACAAATTATAAACAATTGGACAAGGTCCTCAAGTATCGGTTAAATTAGAATTTCATCTTAGGAAATGTAAATTAGCATTTTTATAGTCAACGGAAGAATTGCATTTTTCTTTCCGACGGAAAATACCAAAACTGTGAGGTCTATTGCAGAGTATTAAGTAAAGAATGGGGTGAAGTTTTGATTGGTTAACTGATAGTAGCACTATCCAGTGAGAATTAATCTGATTGATTAAATGAGAAATATTCTGTATATACCTTTCATAATATCTTTCATCTCAAACACCGCACCGGATAACTTCTCCTTGCTTGCATTCGTACGGAATATCTTCTGTTCCCTTCCGTATTGCGTTCATTCCTCTTGTCATCTCTTTTATCACTTCTCCCTTCATATACTTCTATATGTTTAGAGGCCACCCATCCGGCCCACACGCACGTATCCCTTTCACCAAATTTGTCATTTCCTCTCCTCCCTGATTTCTTCGTGCCATCTCTTTCTTGTTTTTCCTTTTCCTCACTCCAAAACCTATTTGCCTCCTCATACTATTCGCATATTTTTCCTTATACCTCTCTAGTTTTATCATGTTTCTGACACACCGTTTTTTTTTCAACCACTACTAATTATATACTTCACAATTTCCTTTTTCTACTTGCCTTTTCTTTTCCTTTCATGTATTGCACACGTATTTCCTTTTCAACTTCCTGTATTACACAGATTATTTCCTCCGTCTCCCGCCACTTCAATTCCATGAATCTCAACTTTTCCCTGTCATATATAAACAAGTTCGTTATCATCATCATAAACACTCTCACTATTTATCCTCTCATTCAAATCATTTATTTCCTAATTTTCCTAACATATGTACAATTTGCAACTGTGATTTTCAATTTTATATGGATAAGAGAGAATGGATTTAATGCATAATTTAAATGGTGTAGGTGTGTGGAATATGTAATAGAGTCGATGCGAAAGAAGAAATGATGTGAACGATGTATTGATGATTAAAATGTGAAAACTTTAATTAACAATTTTAAATAGTTTGCTTTTGTTTCAAATTCGTTCTCATTTGTTATAAATATTAACTCCTTTTAAGACTCTTTTATTTGATAATTCCCTTTTTTCCTTTTGAATAATTCCCTTAGACGGATAATGGAGGACCAATTAAAATAAAAACAACAAAAGGCGAGAATTCAAAACATATAGAGGCTACATAGCAATTTTCGTATTCTTAGCAACAAATGCAGTACATTTAGAAATAGTTAGCGACATTACCTCAGACGCGTTTTTAGCGGCATCCAAAAGAATGACATCACGACGACGAAATGTGCAACACATTTCTAGCGAGAATGGAACGAATTTTGTTGGCACTCCAAAAGATATAGAAAAATAAATATAAACAATAGTAAAAAGTGATAATGTAATTGGGAACCTGGTGAATGTCGGTACGTTTTATTCCGTCGACAGCTCCACACATTGATTGCTTGTACTTTGTAGTAAAATTAATGCAATCTCATCTTAGAAGAATAATTGGAACCACCCCATACTGATGAACCACGCTAACAGATGAAGAGATGCCAAATTGAAGCACGTCTTAACTCTAGACCTTATGTCCACCATCGAACGACATTAACGAAAGTGTTGTACTGATGCCAGGACATTTATTAGTTGGGAGAACATTAGTCATACCTCTAGATGCAATATGCACAACCATAAATAGCAACACAATTCAGCGTTCGAAACTAGTTCAGAAATTAAAACAAGATTTCCGGTCAGCATAATCGCAAGATTATTTAAAGAACTACAAAATAGATATCAAGAAACGAAACATGTAGAGAAAGGAACTGTAGTATTAACAAACGGTAATCAAATAAACCCCAGCGATTGGGAGTTGGCAAAAATAATCAAAACCCAACAGCGGGACGACATCAAAATTAACCGTGAATACAATTGGTATTATACAGATCAATCAGCACTGTGAGATAGCAACGTCAAAGTATATGCTAATACTTCAGCGTCGAATAAGCATTTCAGTTAAAAGTAGTTATTCAGCCCCAATTCGTATCACTAACAACACGAGTACGAAATCAAATCACTTTAGTGCTGAAGATGTATACAGATCATTGGGAAACGATTTAGAGGAACTCCAAAACGATGAGGAAGCACTGGAGGAACAGATCGAGAGTAGTTTATGGCACTACGTCGGAAACCAGCAGTGATGTATCAGACATGTATGGATACCAATCACTATAGTCGTGGCTTTGTTAGTCGTCAAGCAGGACAGGAAAATTATGGTACGTCGATGTGCCAGATCACCACCGAGTAAACTACGAGATCAATAAAGTCATCCCAGGAACGTTAATGCGATCGAACTTCAACTGTTAGATTCAAAAGCAGCACTGTCAGAGGCAGAATGTTCAATCAAGTTAAACAGTGTAAGCAACGCCCAACTATAGAAGATATGCAGAAAACAAAAAAAAATATTTTATTCATTTTTTATTAATTACATTAAATTCAAAATTAATATTTTAGCTATTTAATTAGCATAGTCATATTTCGTCAGCTATGATCAAAACAAACACTACAATAACTAAATCTTACACGTCATAGTAGGTTAATAACATTTGTATATTATATAGATGTGATATTTTATATCAGATTTCAATAACAACAAATGGACAACGATATACTATATATTACAATTCATATTTGGTGATAACAGACAACTCGAGTAATCAACAAGATTATTCCATTGCCCACAACGTCAAAACCACAAATCTAACTACGAGGGGAAATCGAGCAGAATCAGAAAAATGCAAGTCATATGGCACGTAGCACGCATTATGCAACAGGCAAGGCAGCGACAAACTACAACATGCAATGATATTTATTTACAAGTATTTCAAGAAGATCTTATAAATTCTACGACAACAACAGCATCGAATTACAATTGTAACCCAGAAATTGTTCAACGCATAGATTCAAACCCAAATTATGCTATTGACGCGATATATAAACGGCCTAATCCAATACCTCGTCCAAGCAAGAAGTGCCAATTAAAATCTACAAGATGGCAATGATTGGCAATGGCATGGACACATGGAACACATGAATGTTCCTGTCACCCAAGAATCAAGCTATAATTGTCATACGCAGCTGGACGAGATAAAAATTCACCATAAATACAATTGGTATTATACAGATCAATTAGGACTGTGAGACAGCAACGTCAAAGTATGTGCCAATACTTCAGCGACGAATAAACATTTCAGTTATAAGTACTTATTCAACCCCAATTCGGATCACTATCAACACGAGTACGAAATCAAATCACTTTAGTGCTGAAGATGTATTTACATCCTTGGGAAACTATTTAGAAGAAATCCAAAACGATGAAGAAGCATTGCAGCAACAAATTGAGAGCAGTTTATGGCATTACGTCGGAAACCAGCATTTCTATCAGATACGTATGGATAGCAATCACTATAGTCGTGGCTTTGTTACTCGTCAAGCAGGAATGGAAAATTATGGTACGTCGATGTGCCAGATCACCACCGAGTAAACGACGATACGTTACGTTACAGCAACGTTACAGCGATCGGACTTCAACTGTTAGATTCAAAAGCAGAACTGTCACAGGCAGAATGTTCAATCAAGTTGAACAGTGTAAGCAACGTCCAACTATAGAAGATATGAAGAAAATATTAAAAAAATATTTTATTCATTGTTTATTAATTACATTAAATTCAAAATTAATATTATAGCTATTTAACTAGTATAGTCATATTTCGTCAGCCATGATCAAAACGAACACTTAAATAACTAATTCGTACACGTCATAGTAGGTTAATAACATTTGTATATTATATAGACGTGACATTTTATATCAGATTTTAATAACAACAAATGGGCAACGACATACTATATCTTACAATTCATATTTGCTGACAGCAGACAACTCCAGTAACCAACTGGATTATTCCATTGCCCACAGCGTCATACTCTCAAATCCAGCTACAAGAGGATCAAGCAGAATCAGAAACATGCATGTCATATGGCACGTAGCACGCATTAGGCAACTGGCAAGCCTGCGACAAACTACAACATGCAATGATATTTCTGAAGTATCTCAAGAAGCAAAGAAGTATCTCAAGAAGATCTACAAAATGCTAGGACAACAACAGAATTGAATTATAATTGTAAAGCAGAAATTGATCAACGCATAGATTCAAACCCAAATTGTATTATTAACACGATATATAAACGGCATAATCCAACACCTTGTCCATGCAAGAAGTACAAATTAAAACCCACAAGTCTGTATTACCCAAGAGTCAGGCTTAGCTTTTTACATAACTCGACGAGATCAGAATTGCCCGTAAAAACAATTTGTATCAATCACATCAATCAGGACTGTGAGACAGCAACATCAAAGTATACGATAATACCTCAGCGACGAATAAACAGTGCAGTTATAAGTAGTTATTCAGCGCCAATTCGGATCCTTAATAACATCAGTACGAAATCAAACGACTTTAGTCCTGAAAAAGTATTCACATCATTGGGAAACAATATAGAGGAAATCTAAACGATGGAGAAACACTGCAGCAACAAATCGCGAGCAGTTTATGGCAACACGTCGGAAACCATCATTCATCTTTCAGATATGAATGCATAGCAATCAATATACTCGTGGCTTAGTTACTCATCAAGCACGGCTGTAAAATTATGGTACGTCAATGTACCAGATCACGACCGAGTAAACGACGATATGAAGAAAATCATCCGAGTAACGTTCGAACTTTTTATTTTTATTTTATACGTGATATTTATTGTTAATTTTTTCTTTATAATTGTTGAATTTTTAAATTATTTTTGAGTCTGATAGTAAACGTTGTTTTCGTATCACTTAACATCGTAGCAGCTTGTTACAGAATTTAATCATGTTGAAGCAGAATGGAGTTATAATTTTAACCACTACTGGTTTTCTTGTTCTCTTTGTAACATAAAATTCTTTGCATGAGTCTCAGGATTGGACACAAACTCGCTGAACTTAATTAATTTTATACGTACATAAATATTTCAAAGGAGTAAACAAATAATTATATACGCAATAATAGAGTAACAAAAATGATGTTTATTGTTGCAAATATTTATAATACATAGATATGAGTCGACATCGCGACTTTACTTGACAGACAGTGATAGTGAAGTTAATCCTAAATTAAAATTTGTTAGACTGATTTTATTTCATTAAATTTCAAGAAATAAAAGAGTGTTGGACTAATTATGATTCTATATATTGTTGATTCTTCTTCGGTCGTGAGGTCGATTCTCATGCGAAACTACTATTTTATAACGATCGGACTCGAAGTTACAGCTGTCGACGCCGGCTGGATTAAACAAGAGAATAGCATTGATTGAATAGCGAAGATGATATTACTTTCTTGAAAGTAGGATCTAGCATTGCTCAAGATGTATAATTTTATTGATGGGTTGTTATGATAGGATTTCGTAGATATGTTGCGATGATGTCGGTGATGTCGGCCTAAACAGGCATCTGTGATGGTCTTCTAAGGTTGCCGGATGCAACTATCCCTTACCAGGTGTCGGTGAAAGTCGTACGTCGCCTGGAGCGGTATGTGGCATAGGCGAACATGGCGCTGATTAGAATCTTCCTGTTCGTAGACCACTGGTGTTGGCTCAGGCCAGTCTAATATAAGGCACAGAGTTCGTGGACAATATTGTTAATTGGATGCCACTGGAGTCGGTGCGTGATCGTCCCCGCGGTTTTCTTGTCTTTCTACCAGTACTTTCTGACCAACTTATTCTTCTCCAGACCCTCGTCTTCGCATCGGGGACACGGTCGATGGGGAAAGAATAAATAATAATGTGAGAATAAGAATAGAGGAATATAATAAATAAATATGGGACACAGAAGCTGTTTTGTATTACGCTATTTTGGATCAGATCAATTGACGACTGCGGTAATTGATCATTGGCCGAGAAATCGATATGGCCGTAGTTAAAAATTAAAGCTTTGAGGTACCGCGATAATTCTCGGTTGAAATCTTAAAGAACAATATTGCATTGTCTCTCCGTCGAAATTGAACGAGGAGTAGAGGAACTTGTTTAAGAGTTACCCTCCTAATTATAAAGCAACCATAGCTTGTAGAAGCGGGAGCATCGTTTACGATTCTTTAATGAAATAATAATGATAAATGAATATGTATGTAAAATCAGCGGTTTTGGTGTAAGCCTGTGACAGTTACGAGATAAAGCTTCTTGATGTATTATTTATATATAGTGATGTATTATTTATATATACGAAAATATATATAGTGTCATATTTTCGTATGAATGAATGGGTGAGTATCTTCGTTCGCGAATGCTTTTCGTTAGCCGTGCCAGGGCGCGTGATCGCGAAAATTTATCGCGCATAAATGCTTTTCACACCAACATACATGATTCTGATTACCACCATTTTGCAGAATGAATACTTTGAGTTGTTTTGAACTTTGTCCCCAAAATATAATTCCAAATCGAATTGTATATTCAAAATTTGAATGATACACTTCTTTTATAGTATTTGAATTTATATATTTTTTTGTTCATATTTTAATGGAATATATTACGAGCGCCTAGATATAGCCCATACACAAAAGTTGTGTAGTTCAAACGTTAGTCGGATTGGGGACCACTTCTAAAATTATGAATATAGTTTATAGGTTGAACTTAATTTAAACAGTAATGTGGAAAAGCGGCCCTTAGAAACTGCCTGCTTTTTCAAATTGTTGAGATATTTAAAATAATCAATTATATAATGTAAATGATATGATGATACAATATAAATGATTATATGATATGATGTAAATGTATCTTAAATTCTGTCGGTGTTAATATCTAAAGCCTACTTACTTCTTGATTGTCAACGTACACTGTACCAGTGGATAAAACGAATTATGCAATACTCGTTTTGTTACATATTGCATATCTTGATAGACTTTTTTATGTTCTTTCTCCGTTCTATTTTGCGATTATGGTATCCATATTCTTCTGAAGCAACCAACACCACAAAGTGATACGTCGCAGCGTATCTATATTTCTTACTTTCCGTATTAGTTTTCTAAAGACGGATTTGGACATAACTGATTTTCATTATGATTATGATCTTTTATTAGTATTATAATTCAGGAAATGAATACATATATTATTCAATGCAAAGAAGTTATGAATAATAATGAGCGAGGTTTGTGTTAACGCGTAAATTGCCTCAATATGGTAATGGAAATTTGTAATCAACTAATCTAGTTCTGAGTTACTTAAATTAGTGTAATATCATTTTATAAGATTGATATAATTATTTTGATTTAACAAGTCTCTTATATTTCATCAAGTCTATGTTTATTTTTTGTTTATAAAAATTATCTTTATTAAATATTCTCGAAAATACGTAAGAATTTCTATAAAAATTTATAGATATATCAAGAATTATTCTAATTTTCTATCGCAAAATTACCGGAAATAATTTCTCGATCGCAAGGTATACAATTTCAAAACGCATGCATTTTCCTCATGAGTTTTTTTTAACTATTTCCATGCTTCAGCCTTTGGCTATGGCGTGTTATCTTCCATTCTGTATTAGATCACTAAGGAGATGACCCAATAAGGTTTTCTAAAACATGTACTTCACTCGTTCACGCACTATTTTGGAGCAATTGTTTAATCTGTTAAGTACTTCTGCTCTGCGCATTTCTGAGATTGCTATTAGATTGACCACTTTTATCTCGCGTCGTAGATCCGCATTCCTCATGTACCACGGCGCGTCCAACATCAGCCTAATTAGCTTATTATGATTTTTAGTCATAATTTCTGTTACTTTGTCCGAACTATTTTACCACAGTTCCTGCCCGTTTGTAAGTAATCTATGTAAACAAGGATTAGTTGTTGATGCTCTGACGATAGTAACACCCATGTAAACAAGGGTGATCCTGTAGTTCATAGTAACTTTCCTTTCCGTTACCCACACTAACGTGTGTCAAACACTAATCAATGTAAACAGGGATTAGTTGTTGATACTCTGGTAACAGCGGCACCTATGTAAACATGGTTGCTACAGTGATTCATTCGCCAGTGATTCCCACACTGTGCGCCGCGGCGCCCTGGGGCGCCCTGGGGCGCCGTGGTGTCGTCATAAGGGCGCCGTGAAATATTCAATTAAACAATTCGGCAAT
>WYDF02081121.1:0-11151 GCA_009867245.2 Adranes taylori | reverse complement strand
TGGAGACCACCAATGACACGACCAACAGGAAGACCACCAGAGAGATGGACGAATGACATAAAAAGGGCAGCAGGCACCACATGGCACCAAGTGGCAATGGACCGTGGAAAATGGAAAAATTTAGGGGAGGCCTACATCCAGCAGTGGCTACAAAATGGCTGACAAAGAAGAAGAAGAAGATGTAATAGGTTCAGATGCAGAGTCAGTGTGTATTCAGTTACACACATACAATGACGTTCTGAAAAAATAAGGGTGTTGATAAAGCTTAATACCTTATAGCAGAAATGGCTATCCACCAGCGGTTCATCAACATTTTTTCTGATTTGTTAGTCTCTCATATTTGTTACACATTTTTTGAAGACAACCTGCTTAATCTAACTAATTAATTAAACAATTAATATAGTCGTGTCAATAAATGACGATACCCATCCATATGATCATTTAGAAAATTTTCCTTCTAATCTATATCTTTCTACGTATATAAAAGATGCGGGAACACGTGAATACGACAATACGGTAACACATATTCTTGAAATTTTGTTAGACCATATCGCTGCCCGCGGCAGCTGTACTGCGGGAATACGGGAACACATATTTTTGAAATTTTGTTAGGCATATCGCTGGTCGCGGCAATTTGAAATCAGACTCATTTTGAGTTCATTTCATATCAGAATGAGCCACAGCGAAGCGTGGCCGGGTTTAGCTAGTATATGGATAATTGTGATTTGGCGTAAATTATGATCAGTTTGTGTATTTTCTGAGAAAGATGAAAATCCGGTTTATTTCTTCAAAATGAGTAGGTATACCTCATCGTGCTCATCGATAAGATAGCGTTCATCGAGTCCTAAAAGCCGGTTCAGGGGCTTATTTCGCTTTTCTATTTGTTCAGGACTTGTGCACAGAAATGCACAGAGAATTGTTGCCGATTCAAGCCTAATAATGCATGTAATATATATAGACCATTAAAAGATGTAAAAAAATTCAAAACTCAATAACTATAAAGCGTAGATTTTTCGTTCACCACTTTCCTAAAACGTCCTAAAATAAGCTTTATAACAATATGCCGTGCATTCACTCCACAAAAAAATTGTCAAACAAAGCAATGGAAAGGGCGCATTTTTCTATTGTTTCCCATTTTCACCCATTAAATATTATTTCGAAGCAATGAGACCCCTCAGTACCATACCCGTATGGAAACACGATCCGATATACAGATTCGTACGTTTTCACCGAGCCGAGAGAAAGGTACAATTAATGGACCTTGCAGAATCGCCATTTTTTTCATTTATATCAAAAAATATAAAAATTCGATTTACAATTAAAGTCGATTTAGAATTATTTTTTAATTTTCTTCCAATAAATGAAAATTAAATTTCCATCATTTTTTAAATACGAACCTGGTCCTTTTTGTCATCAAATCGTATTCTAAATACAACCCTGTATGATCTAAAATAAGTTGTTAAAGTTTTTGTTGATTTCAACGTGGTTCTTATTTTTAAAGCCGGACCTGCGTCGATTAGTTCCAGTTACGATTTATTAGTTTACCAGGTTAAAAGACACAAAAGCTGTTAATCAAAATGATTTTTAGAAAGCTAGAGCTTGATAAAAAACCTAAAGTTAATTAAAACATATTATTCATTTATATGCACTAGATCAGCGGCCGGGGAACTTTTTTAA
This sequence comes from Adranes taylori, assembly GCA_009867245.2. Classification (NCBI taxonomy): domain Eukaryota; kingdom Metazoa; phylum Arthropoda; class Insecta; order Coleoptera; family Staphylinidae; genus Adranes; species Adranes taylori. The sequence continues at coordinate 9,474 of WYDF02081121.1, read as the reverse complement.
TCATTCCCCAAAATATTTTAAAATATTTTTGTGTAAGTTGATATTACCCCATCGCGAAGAGCAAAAAAAACCATATCGCCTCTTTTTACCATCTTTCATATTATTACTCCATGCCGAAGAACAAAAAAAAACCAAATCGCCTCTTTTTAAGATCTTTCATATTATTACCCCATGGCGAACAGTTCATTTTTACCCCACAAAAGTTCATTTTTACCGCATTTGGTGTAATTTACCCCGCTTCACCGACCGCTGCACTAGATTGATCTTTTTAAACCAAAATGTCAGAGAAAGTTGTAAAATTTTTTTAAAGTACTAGTTTCCTAAAAATTAAGTGATTAAAATGTTTTGCGTTTCATTTGTATCCTGCTAAACTAAATATATCGAAGTGCAACTAATTGAAGCAGGACCGCCTTTTAAAATAAGAACCCTGTTGAAATCAACGAAAACTTTAACAACTTATTTTTGATCATACAGGGTTGTATTTAAAACATTTGAAACGATTTGATGACAAACATCCAGGTTAACATAAAAAAAATAATATTGATGGTGTCTAAGCAGTTACGAAACGTACTTGTGTAACAAAAACCTATTTTAAAGTTTTTTAATATTATCAAAAATAACCTTGCTTTATTTTTATTATTTTCGAACAAATTTTCGAAAATAATAAAATTTAGTTTTTTTGTAAATATTTCAAATATGGCTATGAAAAGTTAAAGTCTGATGTTTGTTGTTTATTTGTTTTTAATTATCTATATTTTTCCCCATTTAAACGTTTCTGTATCTCTTCTACTTTAAGAGATAGCAATACTGTCTCAAGTAGAAAGTGTAGATCCTGTATATTACTGATGGGACCCTCATTTAAGGCCCCACTGTCATGAAATGAGGGAGAAACTCTGAGAGTAATACCTTTTCTTTTCTCTCCTTCCTATCCCTATGCTCCTTTCCTTTTTAACTACTTTTCCTCTCAATCACTTCCACAATTTTCTTCAAAACCTCGAAATCATACTTCTCCACTCCCTCACACATTTTCCAGGTTTCCATTTTTTCTCTTAGCTCTATTTCCCATTCTGCTCCCTCACATTTCTTGGCCCAATGATACCACCATTCTTCATTATTACCACATAATCTACACATTCTATCGTCCTCGTTCATCCAAAGCCTATTACCTCTATCCTCACTACCACATCTGAATCTCGTTATCAAACTTTTCTCATTCATACTAATACTCGCCCCCCAGATATCCCGGCATATCTCCTTCCTTTTTATCTACTTTTCCTCCCAATCACTCCTACAATTTTCTTCAAACCTCCAAATAATACTTCTGAGTTCCCTCATTCGTTCTTCAGTTTTCCATTTTTTCTCTTAGCTCTATGAACCATTCTACTCGCTCACGTTCCTTAACCCAATGATCCCATCATTCTTCATTATTACCACATATCCTACACATTCTATCTTTCTCTTTCATCCAAACTCTCTCCTCATTACCACAGGTTTCTTTATTATTATTACACATGTGGCTCAATACATATGGGGAGAATTATTTTAACTACACCTGCAGAACGATCATTATGAACGCTAAAAATAATAAAAAATTCTCTTCGCTCACCAATGTCTCAAGAAAGACTTTCGTCCTTGTCAATTTGAGTTATTGAACGAGTGATTGCCTCAAAATTGAATTACAACTCTATAATTGATGAGTTTAGTGTTTGTCGCGTGGGGTCCGGGAGTGGGGTTTACCTAGGGCCCCGCAACTTCTAGGAACGCCATTGCCTGGAGTTCTCGTAGCCACCATTGCCGGGGATCCGCAAAATAATGTTAATAGATACAGTAAGGTCAGCAAAAAAAGCTACATAAATTTAAGAATCCCTAGAGAAGAACTTATACCTCAGGAAAAGCATGACCATTGACATAATACAGAAAAACAAGACAACTTACATTCGATGAGTAAGTTGAAAATAAATATGGTTTTAAATTGGTCTAATAAGAACGTAGTGTTTCTCAAAGCTATTTAATTCTAACCTTCGGTATATTGAATATTATTTAGTGATTCAATTGTGCGGTATTTGCATTGTTAACTCAATAAACGAACTTATTAAAAATATTGATGATCCAGCAGAACATTTTATACCCACTAAATGAATTGCAAACCGAGTTCGGAGAAACACTGATTTAGATTACTTAGTATTATGACGCAAAGACAGTATAAGCTATAAAAGTAAATATGAACAAAAAACTTTTGATTCTTATGTGGAAAAAAAACTAAAAATAAATCCCACGACTAAATAATCTAGCTCAAACTCATAAATAAACTGTTATATAAAGAGAAAAGCAAGAAATATCGATCGATGAGAATGAGATTTATAACATCAGATATTTCCGTTGGAGAAAAACTATCGGTGAGTCGCACTGCACTAAAATTTATTTCTCACAAAATGGAAATATAAAGAAACACTAAAATACATTAATAACGTAATTTGTTCTATTCTACTTTTTATCAATATTCTTGATCGAATATTGAAAGTAGAACACTAACTAAATATATTAAAGAGAAAATTTGTGAATAGACCTGTCTTCAAAAGCTCTTTAAAACACCTGGGTATCTTTCATATTATATATTTGGACGCTATAACAAGTTCATACGTTACAAAATCTGGTGTACTTAGAATCAATTTTAAAGTAATAAGAACAACAGCACTCGTTGACTTCAAATTTTTATTGTCAATAACAGATAATGTTATAAAGCGAACTTATCGAACTTGTTTTATCTGGCGAAATAGATAATTGTTGGGTTAACTATCAAGGACAGGACTTCCCAACCAGTAAGACACTTGTGAGATCATAGGGAGCCGAAATTACAGTCTGTCAGTGCCGGGCAGACTGCAATTTCGGAAACTACTAATTTTAATTTTGGAATAGCCTTAAACTAGTCACTAGCATAGTGGATAGGAATATTAGAGTATAATTTATATAATGAATATAAATTCACTCCGCAGACAAGTTGTGGGATATTCACCCAAGAATAAGACTTACCTACACTCAGACGTTTAAATATTGTTCAATTGCTTTGGAGCATTATCTGTGGAACTAACTCAATATTAGTACATATTGTTTATGCATTAGACACTAGAGGTCTCTACTAACTTTTTCTATAGGAGAAATTAACGTTTTACTATCAACAAAAAAAGGAAGTATTTTTGTATTTTACTTTAGCTGTTATTTTAAAAGGTGGAATAATAAGTTTGTCTTGAACGCCGTTTGTTTAGTTACACAAACATGTGCTGAATACCGATTTTCCTTTAACCTTAAAAGTAGCTTATAATCATTTTGTAAAACATGCTCATGTGTTGTACCTTGATCCTAGAGAAGGTCTTATACCTTGAATACGTCCAAGGTACAACACTTACCTAATACTATACTAATCATATGCAAGCTTTAAAAACTACAATAAATGAATATAAAATTATAATATTTATGAATATCTGACGAGTTTAAGGAGACCTGAAGCAAGTAGCCTTGTTCGTTCAACTGCTTTCAACTAAGCAAATGTATCTTTATTTTTTTACAACCTAAATAAAGCTTTAATATATGGAATTATGATGAGATAAGTATCTCGACAATACATGTACCTCCTAAGACTTTAGCCAAAACAGGCTTAAAACAAGTGGGGCCTATGATCAATGCAGAGCGAGGAAGCAAAATTTACATGTTTGCCGCAATCAATGCTGGTCCAGGGTACAATTTTATTTCTCCTATGTTAATATTACCAAGAGTCGATTTTAAAGAGTTATTTGCTCAAAGCCGCTCCAGTTGGAAGAATAGATGGAGCCTATTCTCCAGGATGACCAGCTACTATCTACGACGTTGCAGAGTTACTTGAAAAGGCTTTAACATTGGCTTTTTCACCAACAAACATTTAAACAGTTTTAATGCTATTAAACAGAGTCCATTCATGAAATAAGATTTTTTTTCAAGAACATGAATTTAAGGCCCAATATGATAGACATACGATTACCAGAACAACGAGTGGAAGAGCATCCGCAAGAAAACAACAGCTGTAACGAAGAAGAGTCTGGTCTAGGCGTAAATGTGGACCTAAAAATCATCTATAATAATAATAATCTTTATTGGCATATTAACCAGAATACAATCAAGAAATACAGTACCATTAGAAAATAAACTACATCATATAAATTGAACTATAAATGATAACAAAAAAGGAAAAGAAACAAAAAAGACAATAAAACAATAAAAAAACTTTCTTTCCTATTACCCCTGTAAATAATCTTTAAATATATAAATCCATCCTCACTACCTTTTAGAAACTTGAAGCAAGAAACCAGAACAAACTAGCACATACATTTGCCTTCTTCATATCCCTTCCCTCTTTCTTACCTCCTCCCTTATTTTTACTATTATCCTCAACCCATATCCTTCCTGACCGTTGCATACCCTATAATTATTCAACCTTCTTCTGTCCTGCTCTGTTAATCTTATCTCATTACATTCATTCACCCAATGCTCTTTCATCATTCCTTCCACATACTCTACAAGTAAACCTAGCAATCATCCTTTTCTTGTTCATACTCATGCTCAAGCCTATATTGTATGCCTTCAGTGTTAGGTTTGAGCAATTGTGACTTCCGTTAACTACTACAGCTGTGACTACTAGAGACTAGACTACTGCAGAAAATTCTTAAGGAGTAAAAACAAAGCAAGTTCTTACATATTGACCGACACTCCAATAAAAGAAAAGCTGGAAGCAGAAAGGAAAACATCAAATCAAACGAAAAACTTTAAAACATAGCCCTACCAAAGTTAAAAAAGTTGGTAAAAATTTTTTGTAAAGCTCTCATAGTCATTCAGACGTAGTTGATGACAAAGGCTTTTGCAAAGATTCGGGCACCTGGAGTATTTGTGTTGCTAAAACTAGGGACCCAAACCGTTAGTTTTCTCGTTACGATTTTCGTTCCGGTTCGGCAAAGAAAAAATATATCGGTTCAGTTCCGGTTACCGGTAGCAAATTAATGTAAGTACATCCACAAAGCCCATATCTTTTTTATACAGCTTTTCGCTATAACTGAAGGTGCTCACATACATAATTAAAATGTCAAAGGGCTTCCCCTCTTTGTTCCATACATATAGTCCAGCTCATCTCTTTCATTCTCTGAACCCTTTCTAACCCCAAATCTTTATATTCACCCATCCAAAGTTCGCACGAATTCTCCTCACCTCCGCACAGTCTACATCTCTTTCATCCTCATTCATCCAATACATGTTCTTCCTTTCCTCATTCCCGCATCTAAATCCAGCAATCATCTTTTTTTCCTTCCACCGTCCTCCATATAGCTTGGCATCATCTCTATTACCATGATTTCACAATATATTCTGTTATATTTGCTCTCTCTTAAACTTACATTTCTCTCTTGAATCTATCGTCCATCAATGCTTGCTCTATAACAACTTCACACTTCTCATCACCTCTCACCCTATTGTACCATTCACCCATTGACTTCCCTCTTCTTCTTTTTCCATCTTCTTCATTATATCTATATAGACATTTCGCACAATTCTTTCATCGTTTCTCATCATAACATTTTTTTCAAACATTTTTGACACCTTCGACCCAAACTTTACACTCTTGTAGTACAATGTCTGTAGGTGTATACCTTCTAAACCCAACAACCTCTTCATATAGTTCATTCCCATCCATTCAATATTCAATCTCTATTTCACCGCCCATACTTCCGCTCCATACATCAAAATGCTCCTTATATACACTTAAGATCCTCATTTTCACTGAATCCCAAAACATCCTCTTCAATCCCCAAACATATCCAATCTTTCTGCCGCCACACCAGCTTTTTTCACTACCATACTAATATGCATTCCCCCCAATACTCAACATAAATTCTAAGTATTTATATTTCTTAACGCATTCAATTACATTCCCACCTATTTCAAACTTATTCTTTCCACTTTCTCTTGCTCCTTTCTTGCACACCATAACTATAGACTTACCCACATTCATTTCGATACCTCTCTTTACCGTGTATCTATTCACCCGATTTCTTACTTCTTGCATTTCGTCTGTGTTTCCCTTATTTACACTGAACCACTTAGACACCTCCGCACCTACTTACGCCCTTATTTCTGTTTGCCCACACAGTCCTTTTATACACATATATAGCAGCTTAGAAATACTTCCCCCATCGTCTCCCATAATCTTCTCTTGTCAATTTTATCAAAAGCCGATTTTAGATCAACGAATAATATATATTGCTTCCTTCCATTCCGTATCTCCTCATTTATAATGTAATTCATTGCTACTATATTATCAAATGTTCCTCTCACTCTAACAAATCCCGCCTGGTTTTTGATATTTTTTTTCTTTCATCTCCCTGTCTAGTTCCCTGTTTATCACTCTTGCATATTATCTATATATCCTATTCATAATCGTAACACCCCTGTAATTATTTACATTCATCCTATTTACTCTTTTATATATTTCATCCTATTTCCTCTTTTCCAATCCTCCGGAATGCTCTCTGGACCCATCCATATTGCATTCGTACACCTACTTAACCCTATAATCCCATCTTCATGCAAGCACTTCCATATTCCCTTCGCCACCCTGCCTGGTTCTGGAGCTCTCCCTTCCTTTATTCCACCTATTTCTTCCCTTACTTCCTTTACTTTAATTTCTATATCCATACCTACAGACCCCCTGCCTACTGTCCCCTCCACCATACTTGTTCTCGCTATTCCATCCGCTATTAGATTTTTTTGCACTTGGTTCTCAATATTCCAAACTTATATTTTCTCTCATCCCTTTACTATTCACCGTGTTCCTATTCCTCAAACATTTCCATACCTCACCCTCCATTCTTAGACCATTTATCACATTTCCTTCATTCTCTCTTTCCACCATACACCTACTTCCCTCTTGCCTCCATTCATTCTTCACCCTCATATGTATCATCCAGTCTTCTTCCCCTGATCTAATTTTCCTCGATGATTCTCTAACATTCCTTTTTACTCCTCGCATCATATACACCATTTTTATCTTTTCTTTTTTCTGTGCACCATTATTCGTCCTTCTTAATTCACCCGGCACTATTTCTCCATGCCTTCCACATCTTGCCACTCTATTTCTTTCATTCTCTCTGTTAATCTTATTTTGTTTGCCTTATTCCATTTAATTGAATTTTCATCCATACCCTTCTCCGACTCCCCTTCTGCATATTGTATCAGAATTTACTTTCCAGTGCCTCTAAAGGAAAATGGTCCAATTCTATCTTCCTCCCCACTATATACTTCCTATATACTTCCATATATTCCATTTCTTTATTTGCCTTATCATTCATAATAATATAATCGATTACCGATCCCCTCCTAGCGTTCTAAAAGTAAATATAGTAAATATAATTAATTGAATTAATATATAAGATAATATATTAATTCAATTAATTAATTAACATATAAATAATCATGAAAAGGACTAAGATGCACGGTAGCAAAGATTCGTGTTCAAAACTTATTCCGCAGGAAAGAGATGTCTGGCACAGCATTGTACACGAAAATAGCTAACCAGCTCGCATGCATACATACCAACAGTGAGAAGCATTCATGAAACACATACATTCACACGAAAAGCATAATTTCGTACAAACTGGGACAAGGAAGTAAGCTTACACTACTCACCCAAATCAAAATGCATTATCTCGCAGCGTTGCACGAGACGTCGCTATAATTCCATATGCGCATACATATGTAATTGCCTAGCTTCACGGAAATATTTGCGCGATATTCTCCAATTTGAATACACCACTATTTTTCATTGGCCGGTTTCATCCAGAGGAATAGCGTTCGTTCGTCGCGTGTTCGCTTTCTTTTTTTTTATATATTTTTTTGATTGGAGATCAACTAATATCATAGAATTTCGCCGGGGATACAATACAATATTGCTCCTTAGGGTGCACAACGAGGGAAAAACTTCTTATCATTGGCCATAACTTTACCCTTCCTAAGGATTTTAACAAAAAATTTCCTTCAAGTAACTACGAGAAGTGCCGGCGCCTGAGCCGATCATCAAAAGTTGTTTCTTATGAGCTAATTTAATATAAAAGGACCCACTCAATAATTCTCCATTAAGTGGCCTCTCTTATTCTTGAAGAGCGACCGTAATTCGCACTCTAGAATCTTATTTGTCCAAAGTAAAGGTCGCCAATAAATCGCTTATTTATTCTTATTTAAATCAAATTCAAATCAGTAACAAAATTCTATCATCAGGTCAGGTATATAGATATACTCCATTGATGTATTTTCTGCTGGCTCTTTCGTTCTCTCGTCACTCATTTCATATTTCATTCACTCATATCAAAATTTCTAATTACTTTCTTAATAAACTACGTCGTCAACAAGAAAGCAATGAGGTCTACTTCAGAGGAAAAAAGTCCACTAATTGCCCAGCTCACCGAGACAATGAGTATGGCGCAGATGTAGAACTCCAGTAACTAGTACTAAATCAAATTTTTAAATAGTATCAACTAGTACTAAATCGTATCTTCATCAATCTATTTCACGCCATTTTCATATCTTCGTCATGCTGAGTGACTGGATCAAATTACAATAACTTCGTTGAACATTCATCGAGCAACCATTTAATTCTATCAACGTCCTGGAGTAGCAGAAAAGAAGCCGTAATCCAATTAGAAGAACAAATTCATATCATAAATCAAAAATATCTTTAGTTCACTATTTTCACTTGCTACTTTGCTAATGGAAAATGGTATGGAATCATCCTAACAACAATTTTTGCATTATAAATATAAGTGATACATCAGTAAATTAAAAGCGCGATTCGAGTCATATATACGAAGTTATAAATGTTAAGGAACAATAAACGCAATATCCTGTTATTGCGTACCTATATTTTAGTGTTTGTGTACTTTGTCATTATAATTAAAAACAACGAAATTCTAACTCAACCCTGTATTATGCAACTGTAACATAACTGTAGCGCCCAGACGCGACGGCTAAGTGACCGATGAAATTACAAACACTTTCAAAACTGAAAATGTCAAAAGAGGATCAAAGTACTGCATCAAGGGATCAAAAGTCTTTTCAATTGCGTTTTTGTTTTCGATGCTGTAAAACTGTAATACAGATAAAGCCGACCACGTTGAAATTGATCATAACTAAGTACCTAACATGATTTGTCACCAAACACTCAAATTTCCTCAAAGCATTCTATGCTTAAGTACAGGTTGAAATTAAAATTGTAAAAAATCAAGGTTAATGTTAATCCCAATTATTTTTCGAGAAAGGTTTACTTTGAAATGATGTATTTCAAAAGCATTCAAGCGTATTTTATAATTGTCACTATTATTGTAAACAACCACATTGGTTAAATTGTCAAATAAATTGCTTTGGCAAAAAAAACCTTACAGCTTAGACCAAAATCGCAGCCTCGAT
>WYDF02081110.1:0-11151 GCA_009867245.2 Adranes taylori | reverse complement strand
AAAAGAAATATTTGTAGATCAGCATATAATTGCAATTTTCAAATGTTTTATAATAAAAATGCTTATATATTTCGTATATGCTAATAACCTACTAAAATTATTTAAAAAACAATTTATTGAAACGTACGCAAAATAATTTATATAGAATAATGAAAGTTCCATGTCTTGTATTTAATTTTAAAATAATTATGCAAGTACTTTATCTAAATATAAAAAAAGGTTGAAATTAATATACTACACAACACAATAAAATTAGCAACATTAACTAATATTAACTTTCAACTATCAATATTCTTTCAACTAATTTGAGTACATAGAAAATATAATAGTTTTTTTATTATTAAACAGTAGCGTATTGCGCTTTAGAAGGTTATCTTTCATATATCTGACTGTTCTTGGAAAATCATAAAATTAAAATATGCACTTGTAAATAATATAATGAAACATTTCGTGCAGCTTTCTAAAATAAACTTATGATAGAAGGAAAATTCTGATATTTATTTAATATGATATTTATTTCGTTTAGAGATAAATTCCAGTTTTAAGGTAATAAAATAATGTAAAATATTTGAACATAAAATATGAAATTATACAAGATGAAACAAAAAATACGTAAGAAACATGCGTTCAGTTAGTGAATAGATAAGGTTACATTTCATTACATTATTACAATTTATATATGTGTGTATGCATGCGTATACTTGACTGAGTTCTTCTTCGTTTCTTAGATTTTATTGGAAATTATTATTGAATGTGCAATGTACCTAACCTACCTAATCTTAAAGATATATGTTATTTCTTCGCATGCTGTTTTCAATTATCATCCATATTTAGCATTTACTCATTAACGGTATTGAAATTAATAGTGAACATTACGGATAATTAATTGATAGATCCTTTTCATAAATGTAATATTATAATAACTTTGTTAATCTAGTAGGAGCACAAGGTTATATGGCCACAATACCACATGGTCATTAATGATACTACCACAGGGTCTATCTCTATAAACAGCATTAATTGGATATATTGTTACGTTAATTTTTTCGTGATTTGATAGTTGACAGGTTCCCCTTAATTAAATTCCATTCCGTGTTTACAAAACTAAGCCCGCTCAACTATCTTCCGGGATTTAATAGGGACGTAATAATTTATTTACTAAAAATAACAATTCAAATCCTTCATTTAATTAGGACTGGCAATTGTAAATAAAAAAATCGATTTCAATTTTAATTCAACATAAACATACCTACATTAATTTTTACAACACAATAAAAAAATTAAATGAACATGAAAATTAATATGCAGTACATTACTTGAAAGTTACTAGTTAATCGAAAAGTAGTAAGCAGAATATTTTTATATTAATGCATTAAAAAATGTATTATAAGATGCAAATCTCTTGGAAATTCCATACTAATCAAACAGTCAAATAATACATGTGTGCTGCGCCCATATTTCAAGCACAACAATTTTAAGGCGATTTATTTGATTTAGTTTAGTAATAATTAGGAAAAGAGTTTAGCAACAACTAACTGCCTATTGTCTGATCAGTATTTATTAGTGCGTTCTCTTGTCGCCGTTTGATATCCGTTACTTAGAGCTCTTCATTGAACTATCACCCCTTAATCGGTATACATTTCATACCAAATCAAGTGCTATGAAAAGGAGGTGCTTCTTACTCTGTATGTACTCTGTATGTACTCGTCACGTGCCCATTGAATTGCATCCTTTAAAGTATCAAAATTTCTAGCCCTAACACAATGGTGCTAATATTTCGGTTATTCAATCTCATTGTAAAGTTATGAATCGGTAATTTTTCGTTAGTCGCTGCAATTTATTTGTGTGTGTTAATGTCACCCTGGGCCTGCGCTAGTGACAGTTTCACCATCAGTTATTCTACATTAGCCCACAAATCATCGATATACTTAAAATTGTATTAAAATCGTACGCGATTCTATTATTTGTTATAATTTAATTAATTTTTTCTTACCATTTGACCTTCTGTAACTGACAACTTTATGGTGGCACTGAAGTTCTCTACACCTGTTCTCGAGATCGAGCGATACCCAGTAACGACGGCTGTGATTACCACGAATGCTGTGATCCCGAGATCTCTCCAATCTTTATAGGCTTACGTGGCGTATTTCTCGTAGTTACTCCGCTGACACTCGCCTGCGTTATTACAATCTCTTCTTTACTCTCGTTGGCCCCCATGAAGAATGTTTCAAAACAAAAAAAATTCTTTCTGACTACTTTTAACTAAGTTTTAATTTTTAGAAACTTTTTTCCGAGCTACTGAAACATTTGGCAGGATCGCCATGAAGTAACGTTCAAATTTATGCAGTTTGAGTAAAATAAAAGAATAAAACTGATTAAGTTTAATTTATATATTTACAATTAATAATCATTGAAATCGAATGGACGTAATGGTGACTTAATGTCGAATGCATCAATAATCTCTCTACAAGTTTTCCAAATAAAATATGTATCATTTGTTTTAATGTTTTAAGGTTGACATCACTTAAATTGTAACATGTTAATGTTTACTTCGCGAAACGTGTCAATAATGTTATTTGAAAAGTATATCAAATATTCCACAATATATTTTAGTCAATAATTATCACCTTGGATTATGTCTTATTAAAACAATGTTATTTAAATTTTCTTTACAATTAGCATACGCGTGTGTTTATTATAAAACATTATTATATACAAGTAGTCCTCGAATAATACCACAACTTATTACAACTACTTCCAAACGGCTTACAGCCAAGCAGTTGCTCATAATTTGCCTTTTTTAACCCGATTTTGCACCCGTTACATCGCGCCGAAATCGTGCCTTTAACAAAGCGGCATCTTACTGGTTTAGCTGCTGCTTACCACTTTTTACTTCTTGCCAGCTGCCAAGAAGCTCAGTTGATCTACTATACTAAGTAGTAACACAAACATGCATTTAGTACATAAAATAACCACCCTTGCATGCCTCTCTATTCTCTGGTTCCTATCTCTCTACGAAACTAGATTTGTTTGTTAGCAGTATGCTTGGAGATCTAATATTCGCCTCAATCAAAATTAATCATCGAAATACAATAGTGTTTAATTTAAAAGTACACTTAAAGTAAGTACTCTTTTTCTTCTTCTAACAATATAATTTACATGCTAAAATCAATTCAATTTAATATGACTTTGCCACTTTCATAGTTTAACAAACTTTGTTTGCAAATTCAAAAGTCCAAGGGTTTGCGCGCCAGACTGCCCTGTTAAATATTTCCCAAAAGTCGGCAATGTTGTTCGCGGAGCTGTCCGCGCCACTGGTAAACATGGGGACAAAGGAACTCATGTGTTGGCGAATTCGTGCATAAACAAATTAAAAAGTTTAAGGTACTGCAGAATAGTACCGCTTATCGTCATTCTATTCGGTGAGAAATTTGCAAAATTAAGTCAAGAGCGGTTGCAGGCCGCGGCAAAGCGAACAGTGGAGCTGCCCGCGCTAAGGCAAAAAGTGAGTCAATGCGGGGAAAAAGTCCACGAGCTTCGCTGTACGCGACGTAGGCACATGGGGATCGCGGGATTCATGAATAGATGATTTATAGAGTAGTAGACTTATAGGTTACGCTTGTTTTATTTAATTTACCCTAAACAACTATTGTGCTAATATAATTTAATTGACGCGTAATAAGGTCACAGTCGAAACAAAAGGTTCCACTTTTCTTTTATGCGAACTATAATGAAATTAATGGCTACCAGTGTCTGAAGGATAGTGGCTGTCACGTCACATCACTAAACACTTCCCTGCAATGAACCATCGTACACTATTGTGCAACACTAAGTTCCCGTACTCAGCATCTGTATCCTCCAGAAATTGTCTCAACTGTTGATGCTTTGTTGCCGCTCCTTTTCATATTAAGTAATAACTTTAACAACAGTTTTAAACACCTCTTTTTGTTTCAATGATTTCGTGCACAGACTCTCTTGATGTATGACACAGTGAAAAGTTCGACACATAACTCTACTTTCCCTGAGAAGCCCAACAAATCCAGTTTTACCGCCTACCATCGCAGGCGTACCATCAGTCACAATCGCTGAACACTTTTCGAAACCACCGATTTTATCAATTGACGTTTTCACAGCATTATAAATATCTCTTCTTTTGTGGTTCCGTACAGCTGCAAAAGTTGGAGTAATTCCTCGCTGATAGTGAAATCTTCTTACGAAATTCGTACGAAAATGAAATGCTAACTAACATCTATCCTATCTGTACTTTCGTCAAGACATTGAAAAATAAAAACATCGTTCAATGGACCCAATCACAGTACTTTAGATTTGCTCTCTCATGTCAACAATCCTTCTCTGTACCGTTTGGTGGGAGAGCGGTACCGACTTGAATTTCTCCGCCACAGTTTGTTCTCCGAACGCTTTTGCCATTTCAATTGCGCATTGTTTGACCATATCACCGTCGGTAAGGGGTTTTTCACCCTTTGCCAAATCCAGGGACACAGAATATGAAGCATGTAAAGCAGATGTTTGTGACTGTGTAGCTCTGATGAAATTACCTGTAACTATACAGGAACATTCTCAAAACCGAACATGTTGATAATATTAATTAAAATACCTGTGTGCTGTTTAAGTTTCTTCTTCATATCTGTAATCACAGCAGTTCCCTTAGTACTCCCCTTAGTACTTTAGAAACTTTTCTTTATGCAGAGATGTATAATGTCTGCTGACATTGTACTCCTTTGACATTATTTGTAAGCAAACTAAACACTGTAACTTGCCATTGTTACTAAATAATCGCTTTCCGAACGTTCTTGATACACTCTCTTTACTTGTTCAATTTTGCGTTTCTTTGGAAGATTACCGGTACTCATTTTTATGTAAAACTTCTCACTGTTACACAAACAATAACTGCTGACACGATCGACATACACACTTAGTAAGCACTCAATGGGAATGGAGTCAAAACGTGCAATCAAGGTCAACCTACGGAATTAGCGGTGTTGCCGCTATAGAGAGAAAAACTTATAATGCAAACCACTTTAAAAGTTGGATTCTAGTCTAATAAATATATTATTTAATTTATGGGTGTAAATAAAGTTGTAGAAATAGTGTGAAATTGTATGTAAGTTATATGTAAAATATCATCATTTCGCGACATTTCTTTTCGCCGTAGTTGAAGGCCTCGCGGACCGCCAGTTGGACATTGCTGTTCTAGACTTATCCATAAAAAATCTGTTCCTTGAAGTTAACTGATTTTGCATTGAGAATTGTTTTATTATAAACCTGTTCTGTATTTTCAACTTACATTTATTTTAAATAAAAATATATTAATTATTATGGTATCGTTTCCTTATAATATTTACACAGAGTTGTTATCTTTTACCGTATTTAATTAATCAAGTCAAAAGGATTAATTTTGTCTTTATATTTTAATGTTTGAAGACTATGAACCCCGCAGCTGCATGTAATTATATCCATCGTGCTGGCTTTTTCGGTTGGCTTTTATAAATTACAGATTTAGAGTCAAACGACACAGGACTTGTACTTCCACTCAAGATAAGATAAGAAACAGACGTAGGTATAGAAGTATCGTTAAAAATGCAAATCTGTGTCAGCTCAATAGCGGTGGTGTACCTAGTGTGTTGTTTTTCTGTCTTAAGACAAGAATAACCATTGTTAAATACAGCCGTTTAAGAGATACGGAGTGATCTTCGTTACAAGAATTAATTTTCTTTTGTTTTAATTATATTTGGTATACATATAATTTTTGTTTCAATCAAAGATCTATATAATAATAAGTTATTTCGGGGCAATGTATTAAAATGAGACTAAAAAATCCTTAATAACCAGCACGCTCCTTTAGGGATTTTTAAGATGCGTTTACATTGTTCCTTTCAATCAAATATTAATATGCACTACAACAATCATTTAGTTAAGATATAAATATATTAATTGAAATGAAATTGTATGTTTTGAAATGTTATTTGTTGTAACGCATTATCTTTAAGATATATGAAAAGAGTTGTAATATATATTATATATACCACATATGTACTACATACTTATACTGGAACATGAAACAAATATTCTTTTATATAGTGGATGTCAAAAATTGTATTATATACTACTTAAAGCCTGACCTGATTTATTGAGTATTGCTCATCGAACCATTATAACTAACCTAGTAATAGTGTTTTAATCATTTCTTCAAATTAACTCAATACTTGCTGAGTCGATTAGAATAGACATGCAGAGCTGTAGCTGCGAGGTAACTTTGCTTCACTCACCTGTATATTTTATCAATGTGAAATTCAATGTGAAAAACATGCAAAGCTGTACGGCGGCTTTCCACGCCTTTATATTAAATACATTGCAGTTCTAAGAAAACACACAATTCTTGACTAAAGTAGCAACCGTTTATTGTCGATACACATATTCCTTCGGCAACCCGAAGTTTACAAATATTTGAGTCCAGTATATCAAATAAATGTGGATCCGTCACAAAATTAAAATAAATTTATTTCATGATTATAATATGCCACTGATAAAAGCATTTTAGTTTACAGATTTCACAAAATGTAATGTATTTACTCGCTTTACTTTTTCCGAATTAGTATTGTTAAGAAATTATAACTCAGTGGTCAATTCTACAGTCGATTTCTGTGTTTAGATTTGATTTCCGACGTACTAGAACATGATTTATCACACAACTAGGAAGCCGAAAAGACAACTAACAATTGATAGCTTCATAACTCGGAGTTGCATATTCTTTATCGATAGATATCTAAAAGTGCGATAATAATTGCGTTTCATGTCTGGACACTAGAATAATATCCGAAGTCAATTCAATCAGCTTTCTTTTTTACGAGGGCTAAGTCCGAATGATTTTATATCTTCCAGAAAAGGATTATTAATCCAGAGGTTACCTCTACGTGGATCATCATCTTCAGGGAAATACTTATTAAGGTTTTTCACTAACGCTCTTACATGTTGACTTATGTTGTTTAATATAAACAGACTTTGTTATAAGCAGACTTTGTATAAGCAGACTTTGATATCGGACTCTCATTAATTCAATTAATTAATAATCGCAATAAGCAGTTCCTTAATAAATCATAAATTAAATAGAAATTCTCTAACAATATGTCTAAAATGACTAATTTAATTAATCAAAGAAATATAATATGTATAATTGAATAAAATAAACATATAAAAGCTAGGAGAAATGGTCAGGGCAGAGAGCTTCTACAAACCTACACACATCTATACAAATAACAACATCAGACAAGTGCGCACCAATAAGAAGCGAGCGGTATATGATCACATTAAAAGCGTTGCACCTACCAAGATGACTAGCGGCTTGTTTTATCTATGTACAAGTGCATTGTCGTATTTAAAATTTACGATGTCTAGTTTTTTTATGAACGAAGAAAAGCGACCGGGTAACGTATATTTTTCGATTGTCGGCATATGCAAGTTTGGACAGGAAATGTCATCCTACCACAATTCTCTGAATGCTCTTTAAGCTCTTTGCCCTTTTGGTGCTTAACAATCTGATTGGATATTAGTTTAACGTATTTTTGAGGGAGGCGTTTTTCTATGAGATACTGTGATATTTTGGACACGTGATGCTGCTATTTCCACCGCTGCTATTTTTATTCTGTAATTACTCTGTAATTAATCTGTAGCACCGTCGTCAATGGGAGTCTGTCACAATAAATACTATATGTGTTTATAGTTCGGAAAGGATTTCTAATTTTAGTACGTGTCTTACTATATATGCAGCATGTAAATCCTTGCTCAACACATACCTTTGAATGGAACCAACATCACTTCTATTATCAGAAAAAATCCAGAAGGAAAATAATTCTTAACTCTTTGAGCCCTAATAGTTCAATGATGGAACCAGTAACATAAATACATTTCACTGTTGGCCTAATAAGCACGTGCTAAAACCATAATTGCAATCTCTTTGCAAGAGAACGATCTATTAACATATATTTATTACATATATTTATTTACACATCTGTTTGAAACTTTATTTATTGAGTAACCGTCAACTTTATCGGCTAATTGATGAAAAACCGAGTGACAAATGTTCCTTGTCAGCAAATAATTTTTTGGACTATGCAATAGAACTTGATAATGTAAGCAACAATAATTATTTATTTATTTATTTAAACTTCTGAAGAATTGTGCAACTTATATAAAAAATTTAGTGATGGGAAAGCGATCAAGATTTGTAAAACAGAAAAAATCTGTATTGTGGAAAGAAGTTGTAAATTTTTGCACTTAGTCTGTGCAATTCAGTGAAACTGGTCCTAATATTGATGACAACGCAGAAATACATGTAGATTTATTTTACTGTTTATTCACAAGAGATTTACGACAATGCTTCTACAATGACTGGAGTTCGTTTAGGAGTTTAAGCAAGGAGTTGCGAACCTAAATATAGAGCATTATTTGTCTCCTGTACAAACCACTCTCAAAATGTGTGTGAAGTGCATTCTGTTCCAATATGCGTGATTTTCTTTTGGGACCTTAAAAGTCTGTACGTTCTTTTCTCACATTCTGCGTACCGATAGGCCCCCTGACTTTAGATCAAGATCTGGATAAATCAACTTCAGATTGCATTGACAGGTTTCGATATACGAAAGCGAACAAGAAAGCGATATACGCTGCAAAGGCATGGAATATCAGATCGGTTTGTGGTCTCAGAGCCCAGCCATCTGATCGATACCTAGGAAATTGAACTATCCAAGTTTGTACCTGGTTGAAAATTTAAATGAACTTTATGCATGAAGTGTCCATATAGAAATTCCACGTCTAAGAGGAGGATTTCTAAACGCCGCCAATGTTCCAAAACAAAAGTCTCTTGGTTTGTCTTCTTAAGATTCTTCGAGTTTGTGGATGAATATGAACTTCTTGACTCTGTTCCTAATCTCACTTTAGCATTAAGATTTTTCTTAACTTCATGTCTTAACCAATTGAATAACAAAATTCTTTCTTTATAAATTTCATTTTATATTTTAGCGAGCATTGATGTGACAAGTTTAAACTCCGCACCGGGTACCACCAGACCTTGCTACGCCACGAGCTTACTATTTAATTCAGCAAGTACAAAGAAAGTCATTTTTTTCAAAGCTCACTTTTTGAAAGTCCTTCTGGGTGTTTGTATGAACGATAATCAACAGTGTAAAGTGTTTGTTTATTATTGCTCTTTGTGTCTACGAGATGTTTTAGATTCCATTGAATGTGTTAAGAAGTTACAGTAATTAACTTAGCAGTTAATAATATGACATATTAAAATTAGGTGTTAAGTATGTCTATAATAATTTTTTCACGCATTTAGTTCAATATATTAGAATCATCGCTCTGTATCATCAAGAAAACCCCATCCCAGAGCAAGATCTACAATACTTAAGAACATTAACGACAACAACGTTGTGTGGGCGATAAAACGTTATCTTTTACGAGTTAACAAGCATTGCGTCCAGAGTCTCTGATGGTCATAGTCAATGTAAATACGAATACCTCGCGTCTTATTGCGTATAGAAACCAGCTATTGAACATACGTATACAAGATATGTTTTAAAAGCAACTAGCTACTTAGTTGCTTCAATAAACCTTTACCTTTATCATTTACATTTATGTACGCGCGATGATAATTTTCAAATAAAATTAGAGATTTATCATAAGTGAATTCGTGTTCAATTAATATCTTTCTATTTCATAAATAATCTTTATTGGCTTTTAACTAGATGTAATAAAAATTTAGGGTCAAGTAATAGATCCAATTTATAATCATATCTTATGTTTAGAGTGTTAAAGCTTACTAAGAATATATATTTGAAATTTTACAATTTTATATAAATAAAATTTTAGGATGTTTTTTTTTTGGTACCATTGTATTCAAAGTTCGTTCTTGAACCTGTATTTTTTATGACCTTTTTAGTGGGTAGAAAATATTATATAAAAATTGGAACCAATGTTTAAAAAAATGTTTTATCCTCTTTATTACAATTAAATTTAAACAATTACATATGATACATGAATGGCAGATTAAAAAAAAAACTGTACAAAAAGCATGATCATTACATTTTATAAAAATCTGAAACAGTATTGTCTTTGTTAAAAGACACAGAAGTAGAACAGTTTTCACAAAGTACATACGGGAGCTGCAGTTTGGCTTCTTAGAACACAATCGTGAAGCACTCCATGCTGAAAAATGATTTATCTTGTTTAAGCTGATTTTGTGATGGCAAAAGTGTGTTGTGATACCAAAGCGGGCTGAAATAAGCGATCAAAAATTTAATTATAGTAAATCAATGGTAGTACGTTAGGAAAGCACATATCGAACGCTTATCGCTTATCGAACGCGAGTCTGCGAAAGATATCAATGGGTGATAACAATGGGTGATTATCAGTTATAGAATAGTATATAAACGGAGTATTGAAATAAGAGGCGGAAATTTCAAACAGATACGACACGAGCACTCAACAATGGCCATTGCGCTTTGGCAGTGTTTCGAGATATCTCTCATGTTTTGACTCTGTCTGGAATGCCGGAATTCTTCGGAAACTCCATGAACTACATATCCTTCATCCTATTATACTGAGGATGGTCCAGTGATATCTATCCGACCGTACTACCCAAATTAAAATTGGAGACACTCTCTCCAGATCTATACAACTTCAAGCTGGTGTACCACAAGGGTCTGTCCTGGCCCCTCTTCTATACATCACGTACTGCCATGATCTCCAACCCTCAACAACTCCAGATACCCATAGTGCGGGCATGCTCACTAAAAGCGGAAACTGCAAACCGTCATCTACAGTTATCTCTAGACAACTTTTCAAAATGGTCGCAAAAATGGCGCATCACCCCTAATCTGTGCAAAACTCAAGCCATCTTCATTCAGCATCCCAACAATGTCAAAAAGAAACATCAAAATCGTGCCCACATCAAACTCCGACTCTGGAATAAACCCATTTCGTTAAAAGACATTCAACTGGAATTCCGACCTAAAGTACACCCTTTCCAGGGTACGCAAACGCGTGAACCTGATCTCCGCACTCCGATGACGTTTTAGAGGCTGTGATACAAAAAC
Source organism: Adranes taylori (assembly GCA_009867245.2). Classification (NCBI taxonomy): domain Eukaryota; kingdom Metazoa; phylum Arthropoda; class Insecta; order Coleoptera; family Staphylinidae; genus Adranes; species Adranes taylori. The sequence goes on along the minus strand of WYDF02081110.1, from coordinate 40 downwards.
TCTACATCACACTTACAAAACCTATATTAGGCCACTGATA
>WYDF02081109.1:0-24490 GCA_009867245.2 Adranes taylori | reverse complement strand
GTGCTTCTCTTGTTCCGAAGCCATTCTTAAAACCAAATTGAGTTTGACCAGTGTGTTCGTCTAATTTATTGTATATTATACGGAGGAAAAGCTTCAACATATGGTTCATCAGGCTAATAATCCTGTGTTCTTCACATTTCCTGGAGTTTTTCTTCTTCGGTAGTGGTATAAACAATGATGTTAGCCAGTCATTTGGCATTATGCCGGTTTCATATATTTTGTTAAATAGGTTCTCCACTACTTCTATATGTTTGTCTAATAATATCTTTATTATTTCTATTGGGATGTTATATATGCCTCTGCGAATCTAAAATAACAAGTTATCCTTTTTATCTAGTACATAATATTTTACAAAATCTATAAACTTGTCCAAGTTTGGAAAATTTTAACATTTATCTTCAGGAAAACACCAATTTCGTAGAATAATTTATGAACAAATAAAGTCCTAAGTGAAAACTCATTACTTTGGTTAATATGTATATCTAAATAGAAACACGAAAATTACCTATAAATTCCAATTGCTTTAGATGGATTTAATTCCTTTATTAAAAATTCTTAACATGCAGCTACCACTTCATGCAATGCCAACGTATCAGCTGCTACAATTAAATCCTTCACATTATTCAGATTAATAATAATTTGACCAGAATATATATAGTCAATAAGAATTTCTAAAATATTCGCAGATATATCATGCAATTCTACAGAAGTTTGATTCTTTTCGAATAAAACGCGGGTAAACATTGCATAAAAATATGGACTACTTGCTGGTAACACAGCTGAATGCGCCTAAAATATTAATAAAAGTAACAAAATGTTTTATATAAAATATACTTAGTACCTATAAGATATTGTTAACTATAATATTAACATCACAAAAGTTTGAACTATTGAGTATTTAAGTTATTCAATACTTTTGTAGAATTATTCTCCCAATGCCACACTTCACTTTAATTTATGAAATTATTAAATAAGTTTGATAAACATTTACTTAAATTCTTATGCTTATTCATTATAAAGCTAATTGCTATTTGTTGTTATTAGTACACCTTGTTATTTTTATTGTACTGTTGCTTCGTTTAAGCGTTTACATAAAAATAACTTTAGTTCTTTCATAACCTTAGTTCTTTCTTTGACTTATTTTTTAAGTCGGTATGTTTACGCCTTTCTGGGCCTATCATCGACTGCTTGTTTAGACGGTTTTTGTTACTTGATGCTTGACATTATCAAGTAACAAAAGCGGACTGTTTGTTATTATGAACTGTTTCTATCCTTTATTAGATTAATTACACTAATTTTCTTTATGTCCTTTTATTTTATTTTACTATGCCTTTTTTTATTTATTATTTTTTTTAAATTTATGTTGATTATTATTTTCGTACTCTTTTTCTCCCCTTTCATTTATTAATACTATTCATTTTCTTCTTTTTTGTCGTTTTCTTTTCTCTCTTTTTTTTTTCTTTTCTTGATACTATCTATAACTTGGAGCTAGATCTCAAGAATTCTATAATACACTTCATACATCCTTGGATAAATTACAAAGGATGTAGTGAAGCTGGAATGGAGCTGTTATATGAAGGTTGAGGAAGGAATAACCTTAGTTGGATTTTATGGAATATAGGCATGTCATGAAGGATGACAACACAGTCAAATACGCAATATGTATTAAGCCCATTAAGCATACAATAGTACCATGCAGATGTAGTTTACGAGGAAAAATAGACGAGTAAAAATATATTACGTGAAATTATCAGATCACATTTTAAGAAAAAAAAAAGGTTTACAGTCTTTTAACAACTGACTTCAGACATTAAACACACTTTAGACTCTAGATAAAAAGTTTGAATTATGGAATGACTGTGTTCTGATGAAAGAATTATTCTTATTTCGAAACATGTCAACAAAATAATGTTAGAACTTCACAGGTTTTACTAAATGGAATTTTCCGGACACAACATCCATAAATGATTTAAAATCAATTTATCCCACAAAGAATTATTTATTTTGTTAGTCCCAACTTATCTACAACGCTAAACAACATTCCTGCATATGATATCGAGAATTTTGTGTCCAGAAATATAAATCATGCGGATGAGAATTTTGTCTCAATATATAAATTTTTTAAACAAAATAAAAGCAAATTATGCATTATGCATATTATGATGCTTGTTCTTCTTCTTCTTTTTCTTCAAAAATTTTTTTGGTCTTGACACTAGGCCACTTTTATCCATTACCGAATTGAATCTACTGCCCGGCGCTTGCGCAACTGTTAACTGCAAACCCACTCCGGATGTAAAATATATTGTGTAAAAACAAATACGTTTGACGAAACACGTTTTCATATAAAAAAAAACTATATTCAGATTTTACGAAAATTAACACAAACATGCTTGATAACACTATTACATAACATGAATTACACATATTTTTGGCATTGCCATTATTATCCGGTATTATAATTGTAAAATTAATAATGTTTCCTGGGGCCCGCCATATCGTGAACCATCACAAATGGTGGTCACGGACGAACTCATGATGCTTGTTAATCACACAGAACTACTTTATACGACATGACAATTAGACGAGTAAAAAGATTTATCTGAAATTATCAGCTTATATTTTAAAACGAAAATAAAAGGTTTACCAACATTTAACAACTAACTTCAGGCACTAAACACATTTAGACAATACAAAAGTTTGAATTATTGAATGACTGTGTTCTGATGAAAGAATTATTCTTATTCCAAAACATGTCAACTAAATAATGTTAGAACATCACAGGTTTTAGTAAATATGGTGTTGTCCGAACACAACATCCTTCAAGTTATCCCACGAACAATTATTTATTTTGTTAGTGCCAACTTATCTACAAAGCTAACCCAACTTAACTACAACGCTAAACAACATTCCTGCATATGATATCGGAATTTTGTATCCTCAATATATAAATTGTCTAAACTAAATAAAAGCATATTACGCATTAAGCATATTATGGTGCCTGTTAATCATACAGATGTAGTTTATACGACATGATAGATAGACGAGGAAAAATATTTACGTGAAATTATTAGGTTATATTTTAAAGCGAAAAAAAAACCGAAAGGCTTAACAACTGACTTCAGGCACTACACACACTTAACCAAAAGACAAAAGTTTGAATTATGAAATAACTATGTTCTGATGAAAGAATTATTCTTATTCCGAAACATGTCAACAAAATAATGTTAGGACTTCACAGTTTTTATTAATTATTGAGTTTTCCGAACACAACATCCATAAATAATTTAAAATCAATTTATCCCACAAACAATTATTTATTTCGTTAGCCCCAACTAACCTGCAACGGTAAGCAACATTGCTGCATATGATATCGAGATTTTTACGTCCTCAAATATAAATCTTGCGTCATAGAATGGTATGTCTTCAAAATATAAGTTTTTAAACTAAATAATAGCAGATTATACATTAAGCATATAATAGTGCCTGTTAATCATATAGATGTAGTATACGACATGAGGCATAGACGAGTAAAAATATTTACGTGAAATTGTCATATTATATTTTAAGAAAAAAAAACCTGACAAATACTATGTTATTTTAATAATAACTGAGAACTTTTTTAAAAATGTGCCAAGTCAAGATAAAACGTTTGAACAGAAATTTAAAACAGCTCTGAGATAGGTTAAGTACTATAATCGACTTGGTACTTGGTAGAAATAATGCTTGAACGCTATCAAGCATTCTATTTTATAATTTTCAAACTTAGGCAACAATGCCATGATTATGATTATTCGAGCCGTACCTAGGTATATTGGCGCCCTTAACATTTAAGGGAAATTAATATTTCAACTTAATTACTTACGCCTCCCAAGACCTGCTGCCCGGTGTTGTGTACCCCTGGCACCTCCGCTTAGCCTTGATGATTGTATATTTGTTAACTGAAACATTGCCTTTTTCTCTTGTTTTGTGTATGCTCGGTTTCGTTTTGTATCTCAGTTCAAAAGATAAGATTTAAGCAAAAGATAAAGTAAAATTTATATGTAATAAGAAGGGAATTTCAGAGAAGGTTTAGACACACACTGATCTAAGTACACCCATTTACATTAATTCTGGTTCATATCTCATTAAAAATCTCTTGTCTGTCAAATAAAAATATTTGCAATCGTGTGCAATATCTTACTTAACCAAGTAGGTTAGACGAGTAAAGCTAGTGAATCCTCTCTGAACATTCAAAATGCAAATGTACCCTCCCAACTCACAATTAAACTAAGAGTAAAATAAGAGAGGAACCTGTAATTCTGTTCTCTAATTTCCTAGTACTGGGACAAATCATATCAAATACTAATCAATCCGCATACACATTCCTCATTTCAAACTAATACAAAGCAAGCGGTACTGGGGAGAAGTTCCACCACTGACTCCGAGTGATGATGTACATTAGGAATTACAATATGAGATGTTCTTGTAAGTGTCCCACAAAGTGCCTCAAAAATGCCATCGTTTATAAATAAATAAAGTGTTTGCTACTTTGATGCCTTTCTCAATTGTTCTACTATATGTTGTCCGAGGCATCAACTTTCTGAGGCTGTTCTTGTAATTTATTGGCTACGATCTCAACTTTTATTCGTTTGTTTCTTTTATATATTTGTGTTTTTAGTCCAATTGATCCATGGCTGCTAATTAATGTGGAAAAGATGGATTCAGTTTCACTTATTTGCATATTCTCACAATCTGATTGTGAGAATAAACATTTATTCCCTAAAACATTTATTAACTATAAATCTACTTTTAGTTTCCTGTCTCAGAGAATAATTGAAAAAGAATTGCTCAAGAATTTAACCTGAGGTGGCACTTCCCACACTGTTTTGGTGCAATTGACGGGGAACACATTAATATTGTTCAACCAAAAGGCAGTGGTTCGTATTTTTTCAATTATAAAAAACAGCATAATTTCGCAAACTACGAACTTATAATGGTTGATATTGGTACTAATGGTAGAGTTATCGGTCGAGAAGTTATACGTAATACAAAATTGTATGAAAGACTTTTGGGTGATAAGCTGAAAATTCCGAAAGTTACTGTGGAAAGATGACCCTTATGTTGTGGCGGGTGAAGCATTTATGCTTTGTCCAGATATGATGAGCACATTTAAGCAAAAACTTTTGCCAAAATTCGTGTGTGCCAACGAATAGGTGACTTTCTTATGATTTTCAAGTTATTCTAAAAATGCACTTCAACGAGTTTTCGGTTGTGTGCGCTCTTGAATTTCGGGATCGAAAAAAAAAATGATTACTTGGTTCATCCAGTTTAGATTCATCCAACAGATAATAAGACAAGTTTTACATTGTGCAGGAAAAATTTAAAAACTATGCAGAGTTATTTGATATAAAACTTTAATTTTTTTGGCTGAGGTAACATAAAACAAATATTTCTAAAAAATATGTTTGTTTTAAAAATGTAAAAAAACCTTATTAAAATAAAATTTGAAATATTAGTCACAAAGTTATAATACAATACATAATTTTTTTTAATCAACAATAATACATTTGTAATTGTTTTTTGTTGTACATTTATTCAAATTTATCTTTTTAAAATATTATTCTAAACAGTTTGTGCTTTTAATTTTGTGATAATTTCATTCATTTTATTGTGTTTAAATGTTTTTCATATTATTTTATTTTAAAATATTGTTATAAATTTTTGATGTCTTTTTATTGTTTTACTGACACTATAAAATGCTGATACTAATTTTGATTCTGGCACAACCAGCATAAACAATGAAAGAGGTATTCAAAATTTATTATAATTAAAAATAAAAAAAAATTATAAGCACTATAAAATGAACGAAATTACCAACATATTAAAAACACAGAAACTGTATAAAATAATATTTTAATAACATAAGTTTTAATAAATGTACAACGCAACACAATTGGACAGGTATTATTGTTGATTTAAAATAAAAAAGTAATGTCAAAATGATGTTAACTTTGTCATTTTAATATTTCAAATTTTATTTTAAAAAGTTTTTCTTTACATTTTTAGAACAAATATATTTATATTCTGACGAGAACATAATCAAGTTTGAAACAAATAAATGTTGAATAGTTAAATATTTAATTCTGACAAATATTGACTTTTATTATGATTATAACCTCTCAACAACACCTTTTTCTTGAAGTGATAAAAAGTCACTCATGTGAGTATGTGGAAGTGACAGCTTCGTCACGGAGAAGTTGCCTGGCCAAGTAACAAATGTCACGTCGCTTCAGGTGCTCATCTCCATTGAACGTAATAGCTCATAGTGAAGAATGACAGATTGTTGCGTGATAAAAGTCATTCGTGTGCGCATAGGCTATGATGAGTTAGGCGCATTATAGAAAACGATTTTAGCGCTCGATTTAAAATTTTTCATAACTCGATTAATTTAAAATTGAACACAATTAGAAAATTATGAAAGTAAAAATATATACATTTTGTGCAAAAAAAAAACTAAAACAGTTATCATAAACAAAGAATTGAAATATTTAATGAAAAGAATATTGAAACACACATGAAAACTTACTGTTGTCATCTTACCTAGCTTTCCTCTGTTACGTTTCAATAAAATAAGTAGATATCTATCTTACAGAGCATGATTTTTAATGACGTGCAAATGCAAATAAACATACACATATGTTCCTAGAGGTTACATGAAACAAAATGAGAGATACGATAAACTTTTCCACTGCAATTATTGAAGAAAATTCTGTAACATTTTTCACTGGTAATGAAATGTCGCGTCATTTATCTGACAATGGATACTATGGTTATCAGACAGTTCCTGCTTCTATTCCTTATCAAACAGAAATAGGGAAAGTCGAAACAGTTAATATAAATATAACAAATATGGATACAGGTATACAATTTAATAATTGTATAGAAGCGGAAGAACCAAAGAGGATACTAAATTATCCAGTTAATAGAAAGCGAATATGTGAAACTGATTCAGATATGCCTGATTGCAAGAAAAGGCGGCAAAATGGTAAGCAGATTTTTTGAGGTTATGTATTAGTTGAATTTATATCATCACTTTTTAAATAGGCCAATTTATAAATATTATATTGGGTTTAAGCTAAACCCAGGTCTATTGCCACTAATTTATTAAGTTGATTATTAATTTTTAATATACTGTACCTGTTAATCAAGTTTAATGATATATACAGGTCCTCCTCTAATTCAGTAACACAATCACGTTTTAAGAAATTGTCTTAAGAGATATGGAAAGTGTACAAAAACCGATGTTTGGTTTTTTAACAATGAATAATTTATGATTGTTATTGCATGAAAACATTTAACTTACGTATGGAAACCCAAGGTTGGAAATGAAAATTAATTTAAATATGCATAGAAATCAGACTTTTGATTCGTATTTTGGGCTCGAATGTTTCCTTGCTTAATTTACGTTTTTAGAGTTTGATGCAAGGCCAGATTTATGACGTTTTAGTGTGTACCGTATACAGGTTTTAGTGTTCCAATGTATAAGAGGTTTTAAAACCAAATGTGTCACTAAGGATGTCATTTGGATAAATCAGATGTTCAAATTCATAGACTAGAATTAGATCATCTAATAAGGGGTTAAATTTTTTTTAAAGTAACTCACTCTCTTTTATTTCAGATGCTGCTCCATTTTTTGCTACTCAGCAATTGCTAAGTAATAAACCTCTACAACAAAGTTATATAAAACACCCTACTCACAACGTACCTGATATGACCATGATGGGACATTATGTCTAAATAATTTTATTCGAATTATAAATAGTCGGAAATTATATACGTTATTAATCCTGTATGTTACCTTTATAGTTAGAGTTATAAATATTAAGCACAGAATAATTTATCTATCACTACTGTTACTTAAAAATATAAAAATCCTAAGAATAAAACTATAAATAACAAACTCATGAAATTTACTAAGAAACGTAGGCTACGCCCAACTTAACTTGATCTATTTAGCGTATTTAATTAGCTGCATAGAAAATACATGCATACTTACACTAGTGGATAAAAAGGTCAATTTTTGACAAAGAACATATTTTTCAAAAATTGTTTTCTGCAGTCAATTGTTTCATTTTATCCCCTCTATGATTTACGTAGAAACAGTTTGCATGAGAATATAAGAAATGTAGTATGTTGAACACGATAATCTTCAAAATATAAATACATGTTCTTTTCTATACCTATACATGGTATATGAAAAATAAAACAAACAAACGAATTTTGCTACTGAATAAGTTTTAAAGGAATAAATAAACATAGCTAAAACTATATGTTACTATGCATTTTATTATGTTCTTACAGAATTAATTAGTTTGGGAAAACATAAAAGCACACTCGATCAAAGCGAAGTGAAATATGATAAGACCGGAATTTTAAATGAAGAACTGCTATTTGAAACACACGGTGTGCGTTTATATCATTGGGATGAACACGAAATATGATTTTATTCTAATAATTTTTACTAAAATCTAGATTTGATAGATTGAATTATTTATTGTGATCATAAAATTTAAATCATTTATAAATGTAAGTATTAATTCCAGTTTTATTATACATAGAAATCTAAATAGGGTTTCACTCACTAAAGTTCGGATTGTAATTAAAAATTTTAATGTTCTTTTAATTATAAACATGAAATAATAGTATAGTTAGTACCTATCTTCACTGTAATACGTATAAAATAAGGTAAATGCACTACCCACCTTAATTTGTGTAGCTTAAGGCTATGGTCACAGTAGCTCCGACATCGGTCGTCCGACTTTTTCATCAGTGAAATCGTCCGATGTAATCGCCGATACTGATATCTAATATGTCGAGCAAATCGTCCGATGTCGGTGCTACTGTGACCATAACCTACGAATTAAGTCTTCTCCTTACGACGGGACCGCACATTGTGGGGGAGGGGATTATATTGACTGGAGTATGGCTTCAAGCACGCTCAATGTGTCAACGCACGTGAGCCAACATAGGCCCCTAATGTGCCGTTTCCGGCGTTTGTCATTTGTTCTTCTTCGGAATAGGATTTCATAAATTAACGTCTACTGCAGATTTGAAAGATTGTGATAGTTTCAAAGATTGTGTTACACTGGTGATGAGATTCTTGTATGTTGTAGATGATTTCCCTGGTGCTCCACACTTATTATAGCCTGTATTGTGACCATAGCCTTAGGCTATGGTCACAGTAGTACCGATATCGGACGATTTGCTCGATATCGGTCGTATTCGTCCGATCATTTCAAACACGATTAGAAATATACAGATGGTCTCAGTACCGTCGACTACATCGAGCAATTTCACCACATCGGGTCTTCATCAGACGATTTTCAAATTATTTTATGTCTTTTCGGCCGATCACAGTCTGTTGTCTGGTTGTAACTACATGATCACCAGTATTACTAACCATTCAAAAACTGAAAACCCCCTAAATTCAGAGTGAAATTCCCCAGCCAGAATAAACACAGCCTATAGTAGTGAGTATAATGGTTCTGGGACAACTACATATACTTTAGTTATTTAGTTTAACTTAGCTTTAAACTTTAGATCATATTTCTATTAGACTGATCACAAAAATGAGATCATTTAGTTCGTTAAGTTAGACTACACAAAACATTACGCACAAAATTTTTATTTTTCTTAAATTTTTTACCCTATTGGGGAAACCCCCCAAGTTAGCATCACTGATGACTAAATGCTGCTGTCATAGTACATTATATAAACGTATGGATGGTAAAGAATTGATTACTTTAGTACAAGAGATACGAAGTTTATAGAACATCGAGGATGCTACATATCAAAATTGTTATTTATTACCTCCATAAAATACACAATAATAAATACCGTACTTTATCGCATAAAGGTAGCAATTTTTGTACCCGAAAACTTCCTGTCAAACTAGAGTGCGACTAGTCTGCGAAATACTTGTATCATACCTGACAACTGTACATCTTTGAAAATCCACAGTTGTCATTTTATTTCTTTACACTTAACGAGCCTCGCTCTTTGGCATATTTAATAACTTTTAGTTTATAACTAGATGTATTGCCCGATTTTCCCCATTTGGAAAGTTAGAGGCCACAGAATCACAAAAGTAAACACAAAACTGTACCATACCTCCCTTAATTGACAAGACGGGACAACTGTCAAATGTAACAAAGGCTTTGCCAGTTTTCTTATTACAATTCTGTTTTCAAAAATTATTATTTTTATTTTTTAGTGCCCAAAAAATAAAAAACCTCTAAATTAGGTTGAATGCTAGGGCGACCATTATGCGGTGAAATACGGTATTTACAGATAGTGGTAGAAATGTAGAAAAGAAAAAGAATATTGTTATATATGGACTGGAAGAAGGGGGCATGATAATATGAAGCTAAGTGATATGGAGAAGACTGGGCTGTAAGGTACATTGGGGTGAATTTTATAGGATGGGAAGTGATAAGATGCAAGTGAAAGAAAGACCAATAACGAGGAAGATGAATACTTGGGAAGGCAAAAGAGAAATAATGGAAAGGAAAGGGATGCTAAGAGGCAGCAAAGTATATATACAAGATAATTTGAGGAAGGAAAGAGAAATACAAAAAAAAAGGATAAGAAGGTTTGCAATGGATAATAAAAAAGGATCGGAGAGGTTTAAATTAGGTTACAAGAAACCTAATTTAAACCTTAGATTCAAGAAAGTGTGGATTGGGGGTAAATTATGGATGTGGGATGACAAAAGCGATGGATTGAAGGAAGAAAGTAATGAAGGTGATTTTGGAAGAAGGAATAAAATAGGAGTGAATGGTAACACAGGGGGAAATGGATTTCTTCCTGGGAGGAATGATGGGAAGGATTTCAAAGGAAAGAGAGCGCAGCTGAGAGTAGATGTGGGAGGATGTGGAGAAGACGTAGTAGTGGAGATGATTATAGTAATAACAAGGAGGAGGTGTGCAAGCGGAGTTTTGTGGTAGGTGAGAATAAAGAAGATGTGGGTGATCGCAACGGCGTAATTGTATGAAGAGGAGGGAAGACCAACAGATATAGATGGAAAGAGGTTACGAGTAATGGGGAAATAGTGTAATAAGGGCGGATTTATTGAAAGGGAAGGGGAAATGGGGAAGTTCAAAGTGTTGTGTTGGAACGTGTCGGGATTGAGGAAGAAGGTAATGATGAGGGATTTTTACGATTATTTGAGATTTTGATGTCATTGGCCTAGTGGAGACTTTGGTGGAAGAGTGAGAGGAGATTGAGCGCAGTTTGCCAAAAGATTTTAACTGGAGTAATAACGGATCGCTTAGAGTGCACGAGAGGGGTATTGCTAGGGGTGGTATTATAATGGTGTTAGAAATGGGTTTAAGGAGGTAGGAAGGTTGATGAAATAATTAGTTAGAATAGGGAGGAGTGGGATGCGATGATAATAAATGGAGATTGAATGTGAGAATTGGAAAGAAAAGGGTAGATGCGCTGGAAAAGAAGGGGTATTTTTGGTTAGGAAGTCAAAAGATAATGTAGTGAGTGTTGAACGGAGGAAATTTTTGGAATGAGTGGAACATAAGGGATATTATGTGTGGATAATGGTTGTATTACAGGTGATTGGGAAGGTAATTTAACATTTAGAGGCCCTGTTGTTGGTTCAGTATTGGATTATGTTGTTAAGTGTGAGTGCGGGTGAGAAGTTGATCTGTATGAGAGTAGGCGAGAGAATAGATTCTGACCACTTTCGCTTTGAGTCTGAGTGGACGATTGGTATGCATGGAGAGGGGGGATTGGAGAGATGGATTATGGGGAATATGGAGTTAGAGATTATATATGGAATGATAATGTTAAAAGAGGGATAATTGACGCTTTGAACAAAGTAGACTGCGCAGGGGTCGGTAGTGTAGAAGAGGTGATTAGGGTGGTGGAAGATATGTTCGATGAAAAGGAGAAAAAGGTGGGAAAGAGAATATATGGAGGTGCACGAGATGTGGATACCTTTTCACTCCCAATTTTCAATCCTCTCGCTTGTCCCATCCTAGCACCTCTTCCAAGACTTAAAAGTATATATTTAATAAATACCTTTCGGATCCGAAAGGTATAATTGGGAGTGAAGAGGTTTGGTCTCTAACGTATGCAGATGATGTATTTATGGCGAGTAGCTGTGAGGAAATGACAGAAATGATTGGTAGATTGAAAGGGTATATGGATAGAAGGGGACTTGTAGTGAATCTGAACAAAACCGAAGTAATGGTATGTAAGAAAGGAGGTATAGCTAGTAGAAAATATGTTTCTTATATAGGGGGAGAAAATATTGAAAGTCAATTAAATATTTAGGATTCATACTGACTCAAAATGGGACGTGTAAAGAGCACGTGGATATGGAGTCGCGGAAGGCAAGCGGAGCTATTGAGAGATTGAGAATGGTATGGGAAAAAAGATTTGGGGAGTCAATGAAAATGAGGCGGTGTGTATTAATAGTATTATGATGTATGGAGCGGAAGTGTGGGTGGTGGCTAAAAGGAAGAGGTTGGAAAGTGTGCAGATCGGTTGTAAAAAGATACTGAGATAGGATAGGAATATAAGGAATGAGACAGTGTTGCAGGAGATGGGAGGACAGAAATGTTGGTTGTGAATAGAATAGTAAAGTTTGAAGAGAAGTTATGGAAGGCGATCGGGAGAAGACTGGTTAAGAAAGTATATCTGGGAGGGTTGAAAGTATGGATGTGCGAATGAATGGATTGAATGTAGAGAAAAGCTGAATAGAATGGTAAAGGCTTAATACATTATGAAAAGGATAAGAAATGAACGGAACAAACACAGATAACAGATCAAGGGAACGGCTGATAACGGAATTTATCGAGGGTAGAATTTATCAAGGGAATAGAACGGAAGGGGGGTTGGTCTTCTCTTCTGCCCAGAAAATAATTAAGTTGGTGTTGCTTGTAAATACAAAACCGGAAGAAGAATAAATATTACCCAAAGGTATTTAATTGTATATCCTAGATATTGTTCTTTTTGTATACGTTTGCTTAACTAATAAATGGAGATACTTGGAACTTTTTGACACTAATTCACTAAATACATACATTAAAATATAAAACTTTGTAGAATTCGGTAAATGAATTGTATGTATGAAAAATGCACTAGTCTTTTAAAACGGTTGTAATGCTGCCATCTATGAATGGAATTGAATACGAAACAAAATCTAAATGCTTAAATTGGTTAGTTCCGTCCTGGAGTAAAATTTTACATAGAAATAAGTGGCGTCATCTTTACTACAAAACTCAATTTTATTTTCATGTGTCATCCAAACACTTTCATTTAGAAAACATAATTAATAAGCTTAAGTAATAAGAAATTTATGAACAATAAATTCTTGCTCCACATATTTTTCTACATTTTAAGCATATGTATTGCAGACTAGAAACGGAAAATGATTTGTTTTAGCATTGTTATTATTATTTCCAAATGGATAATATGATTGCGAGTTGGGTTAAAGAGTCTTGCGTTGGTCATTACTCATTTAATTCAAAATCATCCACATGTAGCGCTACCCTCCTACAACATCATACTTTCCTAATATCTTGAAATAATTTTTGCTGTTTATTCCATCAGCTTATTTATTTTATCACTAAGAAATTAAGTTCAGCGTGGAAATTTAATATATATTTGTAATACTAAATTAAACTTATTTTTGTTCTGCTTATAACAATTAGTACTATACAAGTAGAAAGAGGTCTACTTGTTACAGTATTTATTTAATATTTATACTAAGGTAAATTTGTTTTAATAAATAAGTTGAAAATGTAACCAAAATATAAATTCATTCCGGAGTGCTCCTCAGAAGAAAAATGGAAGCAAGAAGATATAATTAATTAATTCATGAGGAAAGTTCATAATAAAGCGTTGTATATTCATTTATAAAATAGAAATATATAAATTATTCAGTCATCATTTGAGAGTATATTAATCACATTTAAATATAGAAAAATGAAAGTACGTATATAAAAATAACATATATTTTATTTAACATACCTTTTTTATATTATTGTACCTACCGACCGAATTTATACTTATTTCAAAATATACATAATTATATACCAGTTATTGTTCTTTTTGTGTATGTTTGCCTAACTAATAAGTGAAGGTAGGTAAATAAATTAATCAGGGTATACCTACTAGCCTGAATAATTTAGAAAATTAATTATTAATTTAATTTTTAAATACTATTATTTTCGGAATCTACTATAATAAATAGCTAGAAAAATGACATTGAACTATTTTTGTAACTATTTTTGATAGTTCAACAAATATGTTTGACATTTTTGACATTAATTCACTAAATACATAAATTGAAATATAAAACGTTTAGTAGAATTAGCTAAATGATTTGTATGTATGGAAAATGCACTTTTGTTTAATACCAATAGTTTAAAACAAATGTAATGCTGCTATCTATGAATGGAATTGTATACGAATCATAATCTCTTAGATGTTTAAATTGGTTGTTCTGTACTAAGCAAAAATTTACAAAACAAGTGGCGCCATCTTTACTAAACTATTTTATTTTGATGTTTAAAAGGCACGTTTAATCTAAACACTTTAATTTAGAAAACATAATTAAAAGACTTTAATTGTAAGAAATCTATGAATAATAAGTTCTTGCTCCACACATTTTCAACATAGGTATTGTAGACTAGAAACGGAAAATAATTTCTTTTAGTATTATTATTTTCAAATGGGTAAAATGTGATTGTGAGTTGGGTCAAAGAATCTTTCCTTGGTTATTACTTATTTAATTCAAAATCATCCATATATTGCGTTATCTTAGAACAATTAATAATATACAATTAGAAAAAGATGTATTTGATACAATATTTATTTAAAAAATTTATACTAAGGTGTGTTTTAATAAATAAGTTGAAAATGTAGCCAAAATAATATATTCATTTATAAATTAGAAATATTGAAATTATTCACTCATCTAAAAGTATAATTATCACTTTTAATATACAAAAATGAAAGTACGTATATAAGGCCACTTTGATATATTTTAACATACCTTTTCTATATGATGTATTATACCTACCGACCGAATCTCTAAACTTTTTTTTATTAATTTTAAACTTTATTCACTCTCCATTTAATGTATCAAGAGGTTATAATGTGTCAAGAGATTTATAAAATGATAGGCTATCTGCATGATCTACTATTAGTTATCTGATGTCATTAATTTAAAAATTATAGACACCACTCAAACAGTTAATTTGTTCAAATACTAGCGACCTCTGGTGAAACGTTAGAGAGAGAAGCCCATGAGAGAACTTTTGCCATTTAAATTTCATTTAAAATCAGTTTCATTAAATCTAAAAATTTATTTATAGTAAAATAATCAAATATTTCAATATCTTCATCACAAATACCCAGTAGTCATAAACTTTACTACCGAGAGTTGATTGATTTTGTTACTTGTTCCATTATGTAACATCATACGCTAGCGTTTCGCTCATCATAATGAAACTCGGTGAAGCATGATGCGCGTACTATCCCTACCGCTCGCCAACTTATACCTGTTTTGCTGTATAGCAATGGATAATGAAAAATTGATTACTTACAGAGAGACGAAGTTTATGGAATATCGAGGATGCTACATATCATAATAGAGATATTGCGAGACGTCTCTGAAATGAATTTGGGAATTTATTGGAAAATACAAGTAGGTACTTCATGCCGGGGACTTGTTTCCAGAGCCACAAAAAAGCTAAAACATCCATTCTCTTTGATACTGAATAATGCACCAGCAAATCTTTTCAACAACACTGCTAAATGAAATGAGCTGCCAACCATACATACCGACCATTTCATCCGCTTACCACTTTGAAAGATGTCCCTTTGAAATCGATTGATTACTTTATTTCTATGTCCACGGTATTTTTAGCTTTCTACGCCAATGACTAAGGCAAAAGGTTCCATTAAAAAACAAATATAATTTGAATTAAACGATATATTAAATATATTTTATTCACGTTTCTTTAACTTTTTATTTGATAAATTTATATTATTATAAAACTACGTGAAGTATTGCATTAATATTAAAATAACAATTTGATATTTTCCCTTATTGTTCAGTGTTCCTTTAATGCTTTTATGTATAATTTATTTACAATTAATATTTAAACAAATTAATTCATTTACATGGAATAAATGTTAAAACTACATTATTTTCCATATTTATTGTTACTATGTAAACCAATAAAAGTTTTAAGAGCCAAACAAAGATGCCCCCTCTTTACTATGCAATACAGGGTCCGAGGTAAGTTCTGTTAATAACTTCAAATCGGTGTATCCGTCAAGTACAAAATTTGAAAAATGATATTTCATTTTATTGTCCACAAGCACGCAACAGCATTATTTTCTAATGCACATCATTTTCATTTTTTTTTTGATAACTTTGATAGTGTGATTGCATTGTATTTGGCTGGAAATACCCAACCAGCTACCGTTCGTAAACTATAACACTTGAATGTGAACAAAATGTTTGTGTATCGCACCATATCGAGTTACAACGATACCGGCAGCGTTGGAGATCGTCACCGATCCGATTGAAAAAAGTCGGCAACAAGCAAAGAAATTATGCGAAAAGTGAAGAGCCAAATTGAACGAAATCATCGACGCAGACCAATTCAAATGGCGAAACAACTTAAAATATCCGATCTTCAATTGGCTACTCTACATGACCAAAAGCATTGACGGGTGTTGAAGTGATATCGCCTTCTGCTGAAATTCTTGGAAAATATAGAACTACGACAAATAAAAAGGACTCAAAGTCCGTTGGAAATTATAGAGATGGGAATCGAAACGCCACAACTTTCTGCTGAAATTCTAAGAAGATATAAAATCATGCACCAATAGGAGCTATCGGCGAATACGTTACGAAATATAAAAACAGCAATGTTCGGCATAGTAGAAATTTCTCCAAAATGATAAACTCAAAACCCAAAAGGAATAGTCGTTTTAACAGTTTCAAACGTAAAGGCGAAAACCGTACCAGCTCGTTAAGCAGCGGCTATAAAGAGCAAAGAAGCAGATGCACGTGCACAAACGTGCCGAGTTTTCGAACCAAATCTTTCACCATTCAGTCCAAACGAAACGATCGCGTTCGGTTGAAAGTCAACTCAAGCTATAAACGAAACATTCGTGAGGCGAACCAAATCTGGAAACGTCATGGTATGGGACGCAGTATTTTCGTCGACCGTGGCGTAACGGTAAATGCAAAAGATGTATTGCTGCCATGGGCGCGTAAACAATTCGGTTCGGAGCCTATTACATTCCAACAAAACTCAATACCGGCATATCGAGCCAAAGTAAACCAACCGTTTTTACAAAAAAGTGTTCCACACTTAAATTCCGAGAAACAATGGCTCGCGAATTCACCCGATGCGAATCCAATAGATTTCTGCATTTGGCGTATGCTTAATATTGAAAAATATATACTGAATGGATTCTAAGAAATATATTGAAATGAAACTTGGGTGTGATGAAAAGCTATTTAATAAACAGTAAAAACATAATATGATATAAGCAAGCACAAAATATAAAGATAAACTTACTAATAGAAAAGACAACGGCCTCGTTAATTGACGCGAAGTGAAATAACATGAATAACAAATCGACTGACTGACGCATATGTCAGCAGTACCAACTCGTATATGCGCCCGTAATTCAAAACTGTTAATATGGTTTAGAACACATTTCAACAAAATAAAAAGCAATGATGAAGGTAAGTAACAAAAAGGTGAGTTAACGGACAGTCGAGCGAGGATAGGTGGTTGATTGGTAGCGAGATAGAAAGGATTCCAAGCGGCGCGTTGAAATTGAGGACGTTACTTGTTTTAGATTTTGATACAATATTGTCAGCAGCAAGTGATTTCAGAAGTAAATCTCTTTAATTAAGAATATATAGATGGTATTGCTTTTAAGAAGTACAACTATTTGTTAAGTGAGTTAATTATTTCGAAAACTGCATATTGTGTAGAAAGTTCAAATTGGCTTTAAAAATGGAGGTAAGGGTAGATGCGCATTTCTGGCATAGGTGATAGCCTTCATCAGTATCCTCTGTTTTCACCTCGCATCATTACATTCGTTAATAAAAACCACTCAATGCTCCGCTCAATACATTACATTCAGCTGGCAAGCCAATTTGAAAATCTTATTTGGAATTATGCCATTAGGGACTTAGACAATTCAATTTCGCCCTTCATAAGATCTCTTTAATAATATAGGTATACAATTATACCTGTGTAAGATTTATATCAAAATTTTCAAATTGGTTAACCAGCCGAAGGTAGTGCACTGAGCGGAGGGGAGCGTTGGTTTTCATTACCAAATGCAATGATGCGATCTGAAAGCAAAAAGAAAGGCTATCACCTTTTCTGAAGGCTGTCACCTATGCCAGAAATGTGTATTTACCCTTACATTCCATTTTTTAAGCCTACTTGAATTCCCTAAACGTCAATATGCAGTTTTGGAAATAATTAACTCAATTAAATCTTTCACCAGGCCTTTAAATGTCTTACCAATTTTGGTCGTTCATGAAAACAGTATCTTTGTAATTCTTAAAATCTTTTATCCATTTTGATTCCTGTTGCTCTTTTTTTTTTCTCTCGCCATATTTTTCATTTTCTTAATAACGTTTTACTAATGGGTTCATTGTTAACAGAATGACTTTTCGTTTTCTTTCCTCAGATGCATGATGTTGACTGTCAATTTGTCTTCTCATTGAATTGGTCAGTAATTTTCGTTTACACTTTTTATCAATAGACTTGCTCGACAGTTTTAGATTTGGTTTGAAATGGTTATTCCGAAATTAATTATGACATCCTTAGATTTAGTTAATTCACAAGAAGATAGCCAAATTTGTGAAATAAAAAGGGCAGTTTTGGATAATAATTATTATGAGGCTATTGGGCTTCAGAAGCAAGCAAGGAATATTAAACTAATAGATAATGTCGTATACAGATGCAATGTTCTATCAAGGAGCTCTCAGGATTTATTAGTAATCCCTCATAACTTTGAAACAAGAAATTTTAGTATCGCACCATTCAGAAACCTTAGGGGGAATTTAGATGAGGCCAGGACTTTAGAAAAGATTGAAGTCACCTATATAATAATAAATCTGTATTTAGCTGATGTAAGATTCCAGGTATGATACCGTCTTCAATTACTAAAATCTACTGGAACCCTTTTTGCCTTGCTACCAATCAACCGCCTATCGCCGCTCGTGTCTCTCGCTCAACTCCCTATCCCGTTAACTACTTATACCTTGCCCCGCTTAACTTCGTAATTATTCTTTTTCTCCTATAATCCATTCAGTATAAATTTTCTAATATTCAACATACGCGACAGTATGTTAGAGGTGAGAGTGTCGACTAAAAATTATGAGAGTGTGCATGCCTTGAAAGCGGCTCTTCGTAGAAAATGAACAAAGATTCCACATGCAGCATGCAACTCGTTCATTAGCACACTGCAAGCCGTAATCAAAGTAAAAGGAAATCACATCGAACAATAAGCTGAAATTCATTGATTACATTCTTTTTTCAATATTTTGTGTGAATCTGGAATAAAAATTTCAATATACTAGTTATGGCATTTTTAATCGATAATAGAACTTCCTTCGGACCCTATATATTTGAAGTTATTAATTTTTTTATTTTCAATTACAATAGTTGAATGGCGAAAATTGGTGCATTAATGGTGAATGAATTATAGTTACGTTAGATTAGGAGAATGAATTATGGTGACAATTATGAATTGTTTCTGAAACTTTATATGTTGGGCAATTTCCATCATAATGATCTTTCAATTGACTAACGGTACAATACTGAAAATACATCATTTTTAAATTCACGTAAATTGAAATATTTTCATTCAATGTGAATAAATGTGTACGAGGCGATACCAATAAAACTATTATTATTTGAATTAATAAAATAATTGCCAAACTTTAATATTCTTTTTCTTCAGAATAAAATTGTTAAGATGCAATATGCTATTACTATTATAAACACTTAAAATAAATTAATTATAATATTAAATATAATAGAAATTTAAATGTTATGGACACTCCTTGAAGATAATTCTTAATTCGACATGTCTAACCAGAATTTGAACAATCTGCAAAGAAAAAAGAAGAAAAGTGAAAAGTTTGAAATTATTAATGTGAATCTGCAATCTGCCCCTACAAACCTTTGCTAGGTGTATCTGATCTAGAAGATGGATGCATTGTAAGCCTAGTAGGGACTTGATCCAGACCTTGTTCCACATACTCAACGTCAGACTACAAAATAGAAAAGATTCTTTTTAATATATTCAACATGCAAATGTTGAAAATAAACCGAATATTATTTTTAAGGAAAATTTCAACTCTTGAAAAACACTTACTTCTGTATTTAAAATCAGATCTAATTTTGGCAATTCAGGGTCTTCATGGATGATCTACAATGATAAAAGAAGCATTTATAGACTACGCTTCAACATTTCATTATAAACAAAATATTTTGATACAAGTAAATTCATAATTTGTTAATATCTAACTTGATTGGCGGCCCTTTCCAGCAAAGACGCATTTAAAACACCTCCAACAGCTCCTTCTTGATCAATATCTATATTTTCCACTCCACTATAATCTATTCCTCTTATATTTTCCATTCTTCTAACAGTTACGTCCACATCTTCCTCAGCACGATCTCGTTCCTCTTCTTCATCGATTATACTATTTTCGCTAAGATTGTAATCTAAAATACCCGACGTACTACCAATTTCCCCATCAGCACCACTTAAATGATGATATTGAAGATGACGAAGAGATTTGGTTATCGTAGATTGCTGACTTACCTAAAAAAAAAATGCAAGGGAATTGAATTATTATATAATAAAACTCTAGGAGTCAAAGCAAATCTCATTTACAATTAAGAAATAAAAAATAGTGTGGCTTTCATTGATTTAAAGTTTTCTTACTCAGTTCAATTTTTAGATAGTGTAAGATATTCTATAAAATTATATAAAATATTTCGTTTCGGTTCTCTATACAGATATAAGGTAAAATCACCCTCCCTCCATCCACAAAAGTTTTTACACAGTGCAGGATTTGTAGAATGACCCCAAATTTAAATTCGGCGGTAAAGAGTGATCGCATAGTTTCGTTTCTGACAGCTAAGCGACGTATCTGACAAGTTTGTAACTAGATGTGACAGTTTTGTAATTAAATTTGACCGACAAACAAGAGTAAGGTTCTAAAATGTTATATGAGAGGTAGGATATCTATCTCTCCCCATTATCATTTTACACAGTGCAGGACTTGTAGAATGACAGCAAATTTAAATTAAACGGTAAAGAAAAGATCGTAGTTTCCTTCCTGACCACTAAGCGCCGTATCTGACAAGTTTGTAACTAGATATGATAATTTTATGATTAAAATTGACAAACAAGGGTGAGGTTCTAAAATGTATTGTACGAGAGGTAGGACATTTGAACCAGTTGCCAGAATTTTCTCAACTCTCAATTATTCCTCAAATATTTCGCTGCTCATGTAACGAAAGTATTTCTAATAAAGCGGTCCAGAAATTCGAAATATCCACAAGTGAGCCTTAGTGGCCGACAAATTGATCCAACATGCTCATTGTATGAATGTTTAAATACAAATTCATTTACATGAATTACCAGAATGGTCAAATTGTTTGTCCAAAATGATCGATCGAGGTGTACGTCCAAATAAATGAGGTGTGTGTCTAAATTCTCTGGCTTGTATTAATGATAGCCAGAATATTCGAGATGCTTGTTCAACTCATTCAAAATGGTGTAAGTGGATGTAGTGAATTTCCAAACATAAAGCTTTTGTCTAAATGTTGTATGAATGAATTCTACTTGAACCGTTCTCTTATTGAACTCTATTATCGAATTTCGCAATATATAAAATACGAATATACGAATTCGATGGCCAAACGCCATCGATTTTGATTTACTTGCTTTTCGTCTCTTTTTAACGTCTTTCTCATTTCGTATTGTTTATTCACATTGTATTGTGACATTTTGTTTACTCACAATTATGCATCGCAGGTGCTATTGGTGAAAGTCCGAAATTTTCCAAAACTGAGTGAAAAGCGGCCGTAAGCCGCGTCAAAAGCCGGGAGTATATATGAGGACCAGGGGATTTTCTGGGTGGTAAATTGAAGGGTAGGCGATTTATAGAGTACACTAGTTTAAAAATATTATGATAAAAATCACCAAGATATATGCCCAAATTATAAAGTGTTTGTTCATTTAGTCCAAAGGGTTTAAGTACAACAGTCAAAATAGTAAGTACGAGTAGTGTACCTAAATGATTGAAATATGTCTCTAAAAAGTCTACAGTGAATTATTAATGATCAGAACGATCGAGGTACTTGTGCAACTAATCCAAATTGGTTATGGTGTCGAAGTTGAGTCATTGATGGTCGTAATAATCTAGGTATTTACCCAGGTAGTGCCAAAAGGTTGAGATATTTGTATACACTCTAAATCATAAAAATGTATATCAAATTGATCAAGAAGTATGTAGATAAGGTCCAAATTCAAGATCATTCAGACCTAAATGTGTGTTAAATGCACTAGGGAAAAGGCTATCTTGCTGGAAAGAATCCCAATTTGCTTGAAAGAGTCTGTGGGCTATGCGACAGACAGTATGTATTTTGCAAAGAAAAATCAACAACTCATGCATTGCAAAAAAAATGTATGCAATTACTTAGCGCGCAAAAAAGGAATCTGGAGGACTGCACCGCTATAATGTTAGATGTCCGGAACGTTTTCAATTCCACATCTCAATTAGTGTGAGCCTTATCAGTGGGGTCCGTTATTGGACCAACTCTGTGGAACATTATGTACATCGTATTCTAGAAACAAGAATGCCACAAAAGACCACATTAATCGGATTTGTCGATGACGTAGCCATACTAGTCATAATGAGAGAATTAAGACAACTAGAACATATAGCTAATAAAAATCTAAAAATCGTCAGTGAGTGGATGAGAGTAAATTCTTAAACTAGCCCCAGAGAAAACGGAAACTATTATGTTAGATGATCACAGAAGGGTGAGCCCTCTATATAAAGTTTAAAGAAACAGTATAATATTTAGGCGTCTCTTTGATCTTTGTTTGAGATTTAACAAATATATACAGGAAGTGACGGGAAAAGCAGCCACATGAGCTTCATCTATTGAGTGACTTATACCTAAAGCAGAAGTACTTTCAAAAGCAAACTGATATACTGGGTAGTGCAGTCAACATTATTATATGCCGCCCCAGTATGGGCTAAATCAATGAACGTTGGGAGAATGGCAGTGAGGACCCAAAGGATTGGATTAGTATCAATAATCGCAGTCTATAGGACAACATCAACCAACAGTTTGTCTGCAACTCGCCCAATCCAACTCCTTATATGGGAGAGAAAGAAAAGAATTTGACTCAAGACACAAAGTATAGCAAAGCGGAATTGCGTGTTTTCAAATTGGCAGAGTTTATGGACAAATTCCAATCGGTGTAGATGAACATATACTTTAATATCCCAAATAAGACCTTGGATGCTTTACTTCCTACATAGCACATTTTATTTGTATGTACGGTGGAGCTGGCAAGAAAATCAGGTGCGACAATAACATTAGAAATATAGTACCCATAATAGTGGTAAGCTATATGGCCTCCGTCAGCTAGAAAGAAGCCCGAAGACTAACTAGATAATAATTAAAACATTTTGTACTTATTTCAAAGTGCTAATCCTAATAAAAGTGAAAGTGTAGTGAAAAAAAAACTTGTTAAACATTAACGTGCGAATCGCTAATCTGCCAAAACCTGCTTAGGCTGGAAAGGGGATTAAGATGTATGGCCTGAACGGATCTACTTCGCGTAATGTGAAAATGCGTCCGTGGTAGCCTCCGATGTCAAAAGGCTCACCTGTTATCAGTTTGCTCATCCTACACTCTAAAAAAAAACGAATTCAAATTGGTCAAGGTGTCTAAGTTGAATCATTGATGGTCGAAATGATCAAGATATTTGTCCAGCTAGTCCCAAATGGTTGAAATATTTCTCTCAATAATAAAAATGTGTATTGAAATGATCAAGGAGTATGTCCATATGATCCTAAATGATTAAATCATTATTGTACCTAAACAGTTGAAACGCATAGCCCAAATGGTTCATTTTCAAACCATTCGTCATAAAATATGTTTATGCCCAAATAGTCATAATGCATTTGTCTCATTTTAATTCGTTAAGTGATTGTATGTATGTCTTAGGTATTGTACGACCATAAAGAGTCACATAATGGAATAAACAATAAAGAGTTTACGAATAAACCGTTTTAAAAAGATTTCTCCGGCTCTGGATTAAAACTTATATAAATGTTTCACAAGAAAAAAGTTATCATCTGATCATTTAATTTTAGGATACAGTTTCATATATATATATA
>WYDF02081087.1:0-11151 GCA_009867245.2 Adranes taylori | reverse complement strand
GTAAATGGGTTGAAGGAGGGGAGAGGTGGAGTGGAGGAGGAAATAGGTATGGTTTGGAGAGAGTTGAATTGTAATGTAAAAATAAAGGATGTATATAGGTTGGAAAGGACGGAAGGGAATTGAAAAAGTATTAATATATTCGAACAGAGGCGTTACTCCATACGTGCTTGCTCAACACAGTATGCCATAGTAATAACAACATATTAATATTTAAGTTTAACTCGCAAGTCAATAGCACAATATTCACGCCATATTAACATAAAATGGATGACATATTCTATGAACTTACGTAGTTAAATATCACTTAATTGCAAACACATTCAAGATTATTGTAATCATAAAACAGAAAATTGTAACATAGAGCAGAACAAATTCAAGACCGCGAATTAGCTCACAGTGCAAAAAATATATCTGATCATTTGAAGTGATTTATGTCAACAGAGATGTGCGAATTTGCGCACTCAAAAACGACCAACACAAGATCTTAAATGCGTCTGGGTAACGCTGGATTAAGTATCTCCTTTTATATACAGTTATCTAGCAGGAAGACTCTTCTGGTGTGTCGCCTCTGGGCAGTGGAACTCTGTGTAACCGACGGCTCGAATGGGCGTAGCTTGGGATACATGTCTGCTAAAATTCTTTAAAAGTTTAGAACTACAAGCAATATCCGTTTGCAATTTTAAGGACCAATATTGCATTATTTTGCTGTCGAAATTATACGAGAACATAAGCTATTCAACCAATCAGAGCTCAGTGTAAGTGAAAATCGCTAAAGAGTTACCCCCTTAAATGTAGAGCCAGCTAATAAGAATACTTATACTCGAAGAATACTCGAAGGTTAAAAAAATAACGAACCAATGCATCTGCATTCGGACTAACCGTCTCCATAACACGGCGTCGTAAACATAATAATAACCATTGTAAGCATAATAATAACTTTTGGGTTACTGACCGCTGACATGGACCAATCCATGTCAATTGGTCCATGTCAAATCTAATCCAATTTTAAACAAATCTTATACTTCATTCAAATCAAAATTCTCAAAAATTTTCACCATTTTAAACAACCCAAGAGAAATTAAAAACGGGACACGTTTAAACAAGTACAAACAATTTTACCCAGTAAAACATACGGGTTGAAGAACAATCAGAAGTTACCAAATTACTGAAATAAGATCTGAAAACAGGTAAACCTGAAATAAGAGATAGATGGAAATCCTCTTGCAGACGTCTAATGGAAGATGACAAAGACCGAGAAACGCAATTATATATAGACAATAGGATGTGTACAGTAGGAACCCCAATCCTACGAGAGGAAGTAGCGGCAGCTATTAAAAAACTAAGAATACACAAATTGATTAATGCTGATTACATTGCTTTCGACGTGTTTTTATCTAGCTCTTGAAGAAACAGGAGTTGACATCTTAAATAAAATTTGACATCGAATCCATAACAATAGCACTTGACAGGAGAATTGGATTAAATTTGTTTACATTCCAGTACATAAGAAAACATATAGACATAAGCGAAAACTACCTCATGATAGAGAGTCGGCTTATTTACGACAAATTTTATTTTTACAAAAACAGTAACAACATTTAACAAAAACATCTTTAAATGATTTTTCCGGGGCATATGCACCATCTACTTCAATTACTGCTTCTCATTTGCTTGACAGCCGGTTGATTCAAGGGGCGAAAAGGTTGCCGTTCTTAGAGGCAATCCACTCTTTGATAGTGTCCGCTCAGTCATCCTAGTCGTCGGAAACTTTATTTGCGAGCCAATGTTTTAGCGATCAGTTGAGAAAGTAGAATATGTCTGATGAGGAAACAGTTCCCAGCCCTTATGGGCGATGGATCCGACGACACGATGCTGAACTTGTGGACGTGCATTATAGTAGTGGAAAATGATATGGTTCCTTTTGCTCTGTCCTGACGTCTTGAATGCGGTCAAGTTGAGCGAGATAGATGTCGTTGTCGATATTCAGTTGCCGATAGATGTCAATATTCAGTCGCATCTAGTATTTTCACCCACCACATTTTCTGAATGACAAGTAGGATTTTTACCCTTTTGGCTTTCAACAAATCTGATTGGATATTAATTTAATGTATTTTTGAACGAGGCGTTATCTATGCGATACTTTGAGATTTGTGACCGCATCAAACTATTATTTCCACTGCTGGTGTGACCCACCACCATTTAGAAATCTCCACTACTTGGATTTTCACTAGATAACCGTCAACAAAATAATGCAACTTTGATTCTTAAATATTCTTAACGTATCAGGAAGAAACTTTTAATTGGTCGGAAGTATAACCTTCCTAAAAATTTTGTAGTAGAAGCTTCTTTCATAACTCGACATTCTGGTCTTGTAACTTTGCTCGTTGTAATCGGAGTAACACTTCCGCCAGCCTTTTTAATTTTGTCTTTACCGTTTTTGTCCGGAATCTGCCACTGTTGACGCTCATTGTCGTCATTCCACCAATAAGAAATTCCGTTTGAGATGATTGCCCAGTGGATGATTCTGCTTATATCCCAGCAAACACATCACCTTGCCTTCTTACAGCGTTTCGATATTCCTTGGGGTGAAACGCAAACCTTCTATCTTTTGACGTTTTTGACGAGAAGCCATGATTCGTTCCCAGTGACAAGATTCCAGCGGAGGACCGATCCAACCAATTTCTATACTTTTCCGAGCTTTTTGAGAGGACGAACGATGATTACCTGAACAATCTAGTTTCGTGCTTGGAACAAATTCTAGCCACAAAATAGCTAATTGGAAAGCCAGAGAATTTTACAGTTCCATGCACATGCATACGCTTCCTAATTTATAGTAAATATTTGGATTTTGCTCAGTGGAAGACTCTATGACAGGTTCTAATAGACCGGCATTTGAGAAAGATTATAGACACTAAAATTACAGGGTATGAAATACTAGAAATGAAATCGGACTGTATATCTCCAGTTTACAATATATACGGGAACTATGAGGTCATCATAGACTCAGGTTTGTGGAGAGAAGACTCTCCTCTCTTTCCGGAATCTGGTCTAGTTTAGTTCACAGACGGTTCAAGGGCTTTTGGAAATACGGGAGCAGGAATATACGGAGATCAACCGAAATGCGAAGTGTTCTGTCCTCTAGGCAGTCTTTCGGGCCGAGTCATTCCAATGCGTACAGGAAAACATATAAAAAGAAATTTATTGTAAGCGACATACAGGGGGCACTTTAAGCGCTTAACAACGCGAGAAACGTGACTGGAGTGACGAACGAATGCAGTTACCTGATATGGGTACCAGGGCACGGGTAGGCAACGAAATAGCAGATGCACTAGCAAAGAAGGCATCTAGCACACAGTTCACTGGTCCGGAGCCGGCTCTGGGAATATCTGCTAGTTTTATCAGAGAAGCGATAGGAAATGGGATTATTCAAAAACACATAGACTGCTGGGCACAGCAGTCTATGTGTTTGAATCCGTTGCAGACAAAGTAAATAAACGTTTGAGGAGTACTGTTATAAACTAGTCAGATTTAAAATGAATACGAATTTTAAAATACGGTTCTCAACCTTGGGTGTGCGAAGAGGTTTCGGTGGAACCGCGAGAAATGAAGACATTTAATTCTATATCCAAACACAATCCTATCCTGTTGTTGCGAAGATGGCTTTACTTTAAGAGTGTTGATTCCATTTCCAACCACCTATGAGTGTGAGAAGGCTTTTCCAAGAGTAATTACTCTCCAAACAAAATATCGAAACAGATTAGAAGCCATGACATGAGCGTTGCA
Organism: Adranes taylori; assembly: GCA_009867245.2. Classification (NCBI taxonomy): domain Eukaryota; kingdom Metazoa; phylum Arthropoda; class Insecta; order Coleoptera; family Staphylinidae; genus Adranes; species Adranes taylori. The sequence continues at coordinate 7,368 of WYDF02081087.1, read as the reverse complement.
TTGGCCCAAACTGTGCCAAATATAGAAGAAATGGTTCGGGCAAAGCAGTAGCAATCATCCCATTCAAATTTAAACTTAAATTAAAAAGTAGCTAAAGTTTACAAAAGAAAACTTTGTTTGTCAACAAATTCTTCATTCATAGCATTCACAGTGTTGCGCTGTGAGGAAGTGGCATCCTTCTGGAAATTTGGAGCTTCCAATTTGCTTGAAATAATATTGTATTATAATGTTTAATAATATAGGGTTCGCGTGCCATCGATTTTTTTTTAGGGCAACCGCCACATAAGAAATTCTAAAAAAGGTTGAGAACCACTGGTCTAAGGTGTAAGCATATCCTGATATTACTTTTATCTTTGCATTTTGAAAACTATGTGAAACTATAAGAATGGAAAATCTATTATTACATTTATTACTATTAAAACGTATTTTATATGTTGCTACATTAATTATAATTCAATAACTTAATTAGTCTCTAAAAATAGTTTTTTTATTGTAATCATAAAGCTTTTAATTATTTTTTAAGAACTTCATAATTAAGTTATGAGTAACAATCGTTCGCTCAATTTACGTTATATTTTTGTGACTCATGTAAAAACGGCTACGTGAGTATCAATTTCAATATCAAAGTCATAGAAACGTTGCTTTCATCAGTTTTTTTTTTCGATCTTAATAATATTTGTTTACATGTGCAATTGCATTGGCATGTGTTGCAATTTTGCGAAGCACTAATGCGAATTGTAAATATTTGTCGAGATACAGATCACTCTGCCAAGAATATATAAATTATCTATCTCACTCCCTCGCTAAAGTTTTTTTTTAATGTTTTACATCATACCTGGTGATTGTGTATTTAGGAAATTATGATTAGTTTTCTATTCTAGAAATAATGATGAATTCTAATTAAAAGTTCGAGAATAGTCGAAATATTCTTCTGTGAAAACATTAGTTCCTACATAAAATGTTAAGGCATTGCTAACAGGATTGTTTTGACATTTTTAATGGAAAATTCTCTTCTGGCAACTGACTTAAATTATTGATTTGTGGTGTTATTAATATTTTTAGTACACGTATTTAAAACAGGAATAAAAAGCTTTGGACTATATGGTATCTGTGCGTCTGGTATTCTAACAATACTAATTAATTTATAAACAAAGCAGTTTGAATTACGATTGATTACATCATGTTTTCCTTTACGGCAGTGCTGACATAGGATCCTCATTAAGTTAATTAATTAATAATCACAATAAGCAATTAATAAATCATAATAAATGAGAAATCCTCTAACAATATTTATAAATTGACTAATCTAATTCATCAAAGACATATAACATGCAATTAAATATAATATAATATAGATTCTAACCAATCAATATATATATATATATATAAACTATCGAACATAATCATAATACGTTAAAAATAAAAGCCAACAAAAAACGACGGAAAATATCACAGCTTCCGACAAACCTACACATATCTATACAAGTACAAGATCAAGCAACGAGTAAACGCACACATATCAGGCGACTTTGTCGCGTCAAAGTTTTGTGTTAATGCCGACAGTGAGCGGTGCGCTTTCATCTAATGCAGATACATTGTCATATTATATTTTAAGATTTACGACTACGTATTTCTTTTACGATGGCAAGTTTTTTCTTTAATGAAGCGACGGTTTTTAACGGTTCCCTTTGTCGGTGTTTCGCATTTGTTTCGCATCTAGTATTTTCACCCACCACATTTTCTGAATAACAAGTAGGATTTTTACCCTTTTGGCTTTCAACAAATCTGATTGGATATTAATTTAATATTAATTGGATATTAATTTAACACATATCTTCTATCGTCCCAAAATTAAAAACAAAAAACGTGATGAAAACAATTTAAAATTTTTTGTTTGTTGTTGAACATTTAACAATTAATAACATGAAAACAATTATGATTGGTGAGAGAACAAACAATTACATATTAAAAAGAGATGAAATTAAAATTACCATTTTCAAAAATTTTAAAAAACATGGCATTTAAAATAAACTATTTATTTGGACGCATGTTCGATCAATAATTGTTAAATATACAAGAACAAAAAAATTTTTTTTAATTGTTTTCATCACGTTTTTTGTTTTTAATTTTGTGACGATAGAAGATATGAGTGAGGATGCAGTTCGCTAGATTGACTTGACACGTGTTTTTAATAATGCTAATTTGTAACTATTCACCTGAAGATGATATTTAAATATCGAAAACGTTCTGAATGAAAAGTTAGTTTCATTTATTTTATAATTTTTTTGGTCACCTGTCTACAACAATTTTATATATTAGAAAAGGATTAAAATTGAAATAAATAAAAGGAGGTAAGAGGGAAGAAGGAGTGGGGCATAGAGGAATACTAGGAATATTGTGTATTCGGGAAAAACGAAAAAGAAAGGGACAAAGAAGAGTACGTGCGGGATGAAAGTGTGTAGGGAGTGAAATAATAGGTGAGAAAACGATGGTGGGTGGAAATGTTAAGGTGGGTGGAAGAAAGGAAAGAGGATGATTGAAGAGAAGAAAAGATGGAATAGTAAAATTGGGCAGGGAGAGGAGGAGGCAAATTAGAGAAGAGGGAGGTGAGAAAAGGAATAAAGGGGAGCGAGTGGCGAAAAGGATGGAGTTGGATGAATGAAGTAAGAGAAGGAGTACGAAAGGAGAAAGTTGTAGCCTTCCCTTCTCACATATTGTAGCAAAGTATTTAATTTATATGGCAATAAAGATTGTTATTTATTTATTTACTTGTAAAACGAAGCACAAAAGCGATAAAGAACTAATGAAACGTTGTTAGCACTCGCCTAGCACTACGACGCACTAAACGAATTTATATTCGCTGGGGTCGCAATCAATGGGGTTTAACTGCACATATTTAGTACTGATTTAGAGTCTATATTCAAATTACATCAACAAAACAATTTTTCGTTCTAAGTATTTAGAGTTTTTAGAACTTAATGATTTTTATTATTTTATTAAAAATAATAAAAACTACAATAATAAAAACTACAAAACTACTACAAATAAATATCCCAGTATACTAACGCGATGATTACTTGCTTAATGACCAATACGTTGAGGTCATATGCTATTGTAAATTATGCAAATTCTCTTTTCATATAGGCGAATGAATTCATAATTTCTAAAAACTGTTTGCAGCTATTTTAGATTTTATTTGCTTCGTAATGGTTTTTTTTTACTTAAATTTTATATGATCATCGCATGTAAAATTTTATAAAGGCCTTTCCATTCGTTTTAATTTTATTTTTAACATTCTACTTCAATGACATATTTAAATTTAATGTTTTTCTTTGATATATGAAAGATAGGGTAGTGCTTACTGCGACCCCATTTATTGTGCGGTGCTTACAGCAAAGAGAGATGTACTCTACTCCACAAACATCAATATTTGCTAGATAACAATAACAATTTGGTTTGCAAAGTCTGGGATCTTTTAAGTGCATATTATAGCACATGTTATTATTGTACACAAAGCCATAAATAATATAGCATATTAACAATTATCGTTTGTGTTTTGTTACTCTTACATAAACATTATGAAAATGTCAGATAAACTAATACATTAAGTACTTTATTTAAATTTATGGATTTGTAAATATAATTTACTCTACTATCTATTTATTATTAATTTATTGAAAATAACTAACTAAAACATATCAAGCACTGTCCTAAGCCCAGAAAGGCAAACTTTGGGCAAATGTAACAAAAGCATTCTTTAAACAAAAGCAAAAGTATTTGAATAAACTTAGTGGTAAAACACAACGCACTAACTCTAAGTTTTCTATTTTAAACGATTGCTCTGGAAACTTAGTGAGTGAAATGGAAACATGTAATCAATTAAATTTTTTTTTACTAGTGTTGGGCGAGACATTGACAACTCATTCAATAATATTGATTACTTTTAACCCCTAGTTAATGTATATTACAGGTGTCATCGAAGCTGAGTTAATCAGTGTTTTTCAAAATCTTAACGATAGTACAGCTGCTGGTACTAACAGCATATCAAATTTTTTATTAAAAAATTGTGTGCATCATAGTATTACCTCTAACTTACATTTGTAACTTATCCATTAAAAAATGGTTTTTTACATATTCTTAAAGAAAGCCTCTGTAGTTCCAATGCACAAGCATGGTGATGTACATCATATTAACAACTATAGACCAATTATCCTCCTCTCCGAATAGGTAAGCAAATTAATTAGCAACAACCCTCGAGCAAAATTCAAACAAACGAACGCGACAAATAAACCGCGACTAGTATTCACACAAAAATGAAGACTGATGTTAAGGGGGTGGGTTTAAGGAATGGACTCCTTCTCAGCACACCCGGTCGCGAGCTCCCACGAATTAATGCCTTTTGGTACAAGATTTGCATATACAGTATTCGCTAAAATGAACAGTACCAAAATTAATTTTAATATTATGCAAATGTATGCATCAGGTGGCGTCAATACAGGTGAATGTGAAGGGTATTCGAAGTTCGTCCTATGAGAAATTATTCGGTTTCCAAAATATCCTCAGGGTGAAGTTCTAATGAGCGTCTGGCTGTATCGCTTGTGGCGCCATCCTGTTGAAACCATTGCCTGTTCAGGTGTAAATTTCGTGAGCGGCAAAAAATTCTTAAATCTCTCACAAAAGGCATGATTATGTTGTCTATAAAGCTCTTGATTAACAGTAACTGGTTGTTGATACTCGTCCTCAACAAAACATCAAATGGTAACTGAAGTGGTTTCTGTATAGCCCCTCGGGTGGACATGACTTTCGTCTGAAAACCATACATTTCCCAAGAAAACGGCATCTTCGTAAACTAGGCTCAAACACGTCCACAATAAACTTCTCTTGTACGCTTGTCCACAACATTTAGGCGTTGGCCAGTTTGAATGCGGTATGAATAACTACCAATACGATACACATACATAACATAGAAGGTTAAGAGAGAAAGGAACTAAACTAGTTTTGGTACAAAATTATATTTCACAGGGTGTGGACGATAAATTTAGAATAGATTATCCCATGCAGAACAAACATACCGCTCACCAAAAATGCAACGCATTTTTTCTATTCTAATGATCTACTAACTAAAGGATTATTGGTTGGGGAGTAGACACAGTTTTTACAGGGCGCTGCATCTGTCCAATGGACGTGCGGATAGTAACAATACGACAAACTCTATCTGCGCCTGGATGCAACTCCATCACGCGCCCTAGTTGCCATTTAAGTGGCGATACTTGATCTTGTTTAATCAAAATTACATTGCGAACTTTAAGATTTTTAAAGTTGGAATCACCAGACAAATAATGTTGCTGGAGGGTATGCAAATACTCCAGTCGCCAGCTCTCCAGTCGTTTTTAAAAATCTTGATCCATACGCTGGATTAAATGTCAGCGGTTTAGACGATTTGAAGCCACTGGTGCTAGGTACGCATCTGGCGCACTACCTAACGGTTCTCAAACTAGGGAATAATCGGGGGTCAAAATATTTAGGTCGTTGAGGTCCGTGCTGAGCGAACACAATGGCCTCAAATTGTAAACAGTTTCGATTTGGCACAAAAATGTCGGAAACTTCTCATAAATCAGAAGCTGTTTGCCAATAACTCGTAGTAAATGGGATTTGACCGATTTAATGCCGGCTTCCTAAATTCCACCCATATGTGGAGCAGATGGAGGAATAAAATGCCAGGATATTTTTTCCTAATCAGAAGGTGATTTCATCTACCGAACTAGTTTTTCTGAGCACCTAGTTAAATCATATACGAACAGAGTCCTCAACGAGCGACGTAGCGCTGTGATAAATGCTTCTGAAGCCATATCTGTCACTAATTCCAATTGACGGACTTTTGTAGCGAAACAAACAAATATACATTTTCTGAGGCCAAACCCTGGCGTTTACCCCATGTGAAAAGAAAGGGCCACCAAAATCTAAACCAACAGCACGAAATGCTCTCAGTTGCTGCACACGCTAGGCAGGCAAGTCTCCAATCGGGGGTTCGGTTGGCTTTGTTCTAAAACATTTCAGGCATTGAGCTAACCTAGTTTTGTTTACTCGCCACAAGACCAACATTCGCTGAATTTTTGATAACAATGAAAAGTGTTTTAACAGATTTTGCAATAAATCAGGTTCAGTGTTAGTGACTAAGAGGAGCCTTTTATCTTCGACTAGCAAGCCGAGGGTGCCACCAATGCAGAAGTTTGGGGAGCCCATGAAGACTCGGGTTGGCCGAATTAATCTGGCCCCGCCCACCATAACTATATGTTACAAAGTTGATTTGACAATAATCCGCGGGAAGCACATTCAGCGGGATTATTTTCAGAGGCATATGATGCCAAATAGCGCCTGGAATGGCGGTTTGTATTTGGCTACGACGATTAGCCACGAATGTTTTCATCGATATTCGTGGCTAAGGGTCGTGGAAGACAAAGCGATCCATTCTAGAGTAATAGTGAAATCTGACCAAGCATAATCTGACCAAGCATTTTGTATGAAATGCGAGACACTAACGCTTCATTTACAGTTGAATGAGCCTGGATAACAATACCGCAGTACAAATCTTAAGTCGGGGAAGGCTAAGACGTTTTAGTGGCGCTACTTTAGTTTTCCCACATAAAAGTTTAACATTAATATTACCCTCTTTGTCCAAGAACCGCATGTACACGACCGCAGCATAGCCGCGCTCTGATCTGTCGCAGAAACCGTGGAATTATACGTTAGTCCATGAGGGCAGCAAAACTAGACGATCTATTGGAATTTGACTAAAGTCCGGTAATTGCTCGCGAAACGAATTCCACAACGAAATTTGGACCGATAGGGGGAGTTTGATCCCACAATTGAAGACACCATAATTGTTGAAGAAACCTGACGGGTCGTAAATATGAACCAGTGTTGACGGAATACTACGTTTAGTACCACTACCATTATAAGAAAAGGCATCTGAAGATTGATACCATGCGAGCCCTAAGATTCTGGTATTATAATGAATGTCGTCTAAGGCAAAACTCTCATCCTCATTAGACAACAATTCTCGTTAGTTACTCGACCATTTATGTAACTCAAAACCACCCCATCTGAAAACGTCTATAAGTTGAGATTTCAGCTGCAAGCCTTCTTTAAATGAATTACAGTCTGTGTGCAGTCCATGTACAAACGCAGTATAAAAACTTTGTTGATTGATTGTGTACCATATTCCATTATTGATTATATCAACTACTATACCCAGGGTCATTAAACTGATTAATTTCAATAGGATCATCATCATCATCATCAAACAGCCTGTTTCTCGTCCACTGCTGAACATATGCCTCTCTCAATAATCCCCAATTTTATATCGAG